>ML376724.1:72738-86516 GCA_005239525.1 Nicotiana knightiana
TTTCGAGAGATTCATTAGGAGTATCTCCTCTTCCTGAGTTTGCCAACCCAGATTGAGGATTTTCCATGGTGATGGTGTTATTGGGGGGTGGCGTTGGCGGTGTAGGCAATGCTGCTGGTAATCCTCTCGTAAATTCCTGCAAAGCTTAGCTCACATACTCTACAATCATTTGCTTTACATGATCTTGTTCCACAGTTTGATCATTATTACCATGGTTGTTATTGGATCTTTCTGGGGATTGTTCCCTTGAACCACGTGGGGTTCCTGAAGGTGATGGAACTGGGGTTTCACTTCTTTGCTGGCTGTTGTCGTTGGGGTTTGAAATAATTCAAAGGATATCACTAGGAAAGTAAACAAAGATTATCAGATTCCCGGCAACGGAACCAATTTGTTTAACCAAAGAATTAGACCCTTTGACTAAAGCTTATTTTTAAGATGAATAGGGGTTACTGATAATCGAGATAATGGAAAAATAAATAATAGACAATATTACAGAAATAAAAGATCGAAGTTGATTGTATTTCGAGAATCAGATGCCTTTACAAGCTGTATTCCCCTCCCTTATATAGGAGATTCTTATAACGTACGACTGCTGCTATGGTTACTCATTAATGACTAATTATGACATTAATGAGGCGTTACAATGGATAACAGTAAATAGGGGTTCAGTTACATAACGTTTGAGTAATCAATTGTGGGTTCGTGAATCTGCCCGTAGCTTTGTCTAGATTCATTCTGACCATGCCTCTCTCCCGTTTTGATCAAATTGGACTTCTCGTGGCTGATAAGTTCGTGGGTTTACTTAACCATGTCTCTTTGTACCGTACCTCTTCAAAGAGTTATTTCCAGCTATCGTGTTTTCCCGTGTCCATGTGACTAGTTGAGTTGTCAAAAGTTGGCTTACGTGTGAAACTCTTTTTTACCAATACAAGGATCCCAACACCTTTTATTATATTTTTGAAAAACAAAACATTTTCTATTTTTCTATTCATGCATTTTTAGTTTGTTAATTCATCACTCAACTCTCTCTGGTTTTCTCAAATAGTAATTAAACAAGAAACATCTATAGAATAGATAAATCAATCTCTGTGGGTTCGACATCTTTTCATACTATTATTTGACATAGTACGAGTCAGAATTATATATACGCTAGACACTCGTCAGGGGACTCCGAACGCACACTTTGCTAGGTTCAAATTCAAATTGTACCTTCGTAAGCGTTCGAAAAATTTCTTCAGGTCATCCAAGTGCTCTGAACTCTTTCGAGATTATATGAAAACATCATCCACATACACTTCAATCTCATTATGAATCGTGTCATGAAAGAGGGTCATGATGGCCGTCATGTAGGTGGTACCGACGTTCTTGAGACCGAACGGCATAACTCTATAACACTAGACTCCCCAAGGCGTGGTGAAAGTTGTTTTCTCTGCGTCTTCCTCATACATTATGATTTAATTGTACCCAGCAAAACAATCCACAAACGACTGCAGTTCATGCTTCGGGCAGTTGTCGATGAGGATGTGGATGTTTGGCAGAGGGAAATCGTCCTTTGGACTAGCTTTATTGAGATCTCGGTAGTCCACACATATTATGATATTTCCGTCCTTCTTGGGCATTGGGTCGAAGTTTTCCAACCAGCTTGGATAGTTGGTGACCCTTTCTACATTTGCTTTTATTTGTTTGGTCACTTCTTCCTTTATCCTCAGATTTAAATCAGGTTTTAACCTTCTGGGCTTCTGATTGACCGTCGGTCTGGTATGGTTAGTGGGCAGTCGATGCGAGACAATGTCGGTGCTTAATCTAGGCATGTCATCATAAGACCATGCGAACACGTCGATGTACTGTCGAAGGAGCTCAATCATTCTTTCCCTCTTCTCGACTTCTAGGTGAATGCTGGTTCTGGTTTCTTTTACATATTATTCGCTTCCAAGATTGACCACTTGTGTTTGTTCGAGGTTAGGCTTCTTCTGACACTCCAGTTGTTCGATTTCTTGTAGGAAATTGTGTGGCATCATACTCCCATCATATTCCTCGTAATTTGGGTCGTTGTGCTCACCGGTTTCGTTACATGTCATAATCAAGGAATCGGTTTGATTACTGAAAAGAAAACTAAGTATAAATAAAGAAACAAAATGAAGTCACGATGTTTAGGAAAATGATTCTTTTATTTCATCAAAAGGGGAATGTCTTAAGAGTTCACAAGAGGCAAATGACAAGAAAATACAGGCACGGTACATGCTTCAATTGACCTTGCTCTTTTTAAAAGAAAAATTTTATAGTTCCAAACTACCAAGACTCCTGGTGAACCAAAAATGGACTGGTTGTCCAGTTATGTAGCTTTTCCCCTCGTTCGGCATCCCTGATAGTCGGTGTCTTGATGTCAGTTCCTTCACATCATTCTTCAATCATATTCATGAACAGCTTTCTCGACCCATCGATGATATCATCTTCGGGTAATGAACTTTGTTTCGGACTTGCAACATGCTATGGCATAAGAATCCTTTTCCTAGAGCTAACAGTGTGAGCTTTACATTCTGGAGGTAGATATCTTATGCTAACCCTTCCTTTTTTCCCATTATGTTCAATTGGCTCTATGATCCGATCTGAATTGGCTCCCAACCCTGTTCCTGGCTTGTATCCATATTTCATCATCTCCCTCATAGCCATCTTGGATCTATAGGGCGACTGCATTCCAAAATTTTGTTCAGTCTTCTCTATATTAGTACTCTGCATGATTTCCACACGTGGAAAGCCACTCCGTCCAGCCTTTCAATGAATGGAAAAACATACTCCAAATAGGCGGAATGACCCCACTAGCCATGAACCATGATCTCTTGGCATCCCCTCTCAAATTTTATGCATTGGTGCAAAGTAGACGGGACGACCCCCACCATATGTATCCAGGGCCTGCCCAACAGCAAATTGTAAGAAGAATAAATGTCCATCACTTGGAACAGTACCGAAAAATCGACCAGCCCGATTTGCAAAGCTAAGTAAATTTCTCCAATAACATCTTTTTGCAAACCATCAAAGGCTCTTACCCTAACGTGGATTTCTTTTACTTCCCTCAAATGAATTCCCAACTCTCGTAAGGTGGAGAGCGGACGAATGTTGACTCCTGACCCTCCATCGACCAGCACCTGGACACCACTTTGTCCTCGCATTTGACAATGATGTGAAGAGCCTTACTGTTGCGCCTTCGGCATGAAGTTCATCTCTTCTCAAAGTGATCATGTTTTCTTTGACCATTTTCCCACTTTTCGCGGCCAACGCCTTGCTAGTGGTGTTACTTGGTACACTTACCCCACTTTTACTTTCAACAAAGCGTCCATATGAATATCAGAGCTCATTAATAGGTCCATGATAGATATATGTGCTGGAGTTTTCTTCAACTGCTCTTCCATAGAATACTCTTTGCTTGGCAATCTTTTCCAAAACTCAGCGGTATGTTTCTCCTTGGAATTTGTTCTCTCTTTGGGTTTCCTCAATTGACATCTTCAGGGGCGTAGGATCTCCCTAGACCTAGTCATACCATGAGATGTGACAATGTCTGTCATTTTGTATTTTCCTTTTTCTAGTAGGTCCGTGGAACGATTTTATACCCCCGATCTTCTTCGTATCAAGTTACATCAGTAGGTTGTTACGGATAGGTATGAACCGTCACTGTTGGTCTTAGTTGTACTGTGATGATTGGATCCTTTTGAAGAGGGATCCTTGCGGGTTCTGCATTTCTGATAGTGACCATTATTCCCTTCAGGGCATATTCTTCATCTAATGTGATCATGTTAGCTCCCTGGTTTCGATGATTTGGTAGTGGGCTGTATTTACATTAGGTGGTGTCGGAGTCCACTGAATGGCTCCACTCTTGATTAGGGTTTCGATTTTATTTTTCAACTTGAAACAATCTTTAGTATCGTGCCCGTGTACATTGGAATGGTGCACGTATCTCTGAGTAGCATCAAAATATTTGGAGGGATGTTCAAGAACCCTTCCCTCTATTGGGTGTATCAACCCTGCTCTTCTTAACCTTTCAAACAATTGGACCAGAGGCTCAGCAATCGGGGGTATAAGTTCTATTACCTCTCTCTTAAAGTTGGGACGAGGGCATGGTGCATAAATAGGTCGGTTCTGATGGGTAGAGGTTTGGACAAGAGCATATGGTCATTGTGGATTTTGGTTGTTTTTGGCTTAAGGAGGGTTATATTATGGTTGAGGGTGGTAGTATGGATGGGTATTATAGAATTGAGCGTAAGTGGGTGGTGGTGAGTGGTTGTTTGGGGAATAAGAGGCACTTCCACGATATGGGTTGGTTTGGTAGTAAGGGAGCCTCTTTCTTCTTCTTTCACCTACCGATTGACCCTGACTGGATAGCCTTGCTGGCCGTTTGCACTGCTGCCATGGACTGTACTTTACCAGATTATATGCCCTCTTCTAGGAAATCTCCCATCTTGACCAGCTCGGGAACTTTTGACCCATCATTCCCATCATCTTTTCAAAGTATATTTCCCTCTTGGGTTCTGATAAAATACTTAGTTAGTTCACTATCATCCAACGGAGGTTGCTGTAACGACCCAGCCGGTTGTTCCGTGATATTAGCCCCATTTCTCCCATTTCTCCCATTTCTACTTTATCGTATGTTGTTTATCCTATTTATGTTGTATTGGGTCGGTTGGTTCGGGTTTGGAGTGGTCGTGGTGAGAACTGAGACACTTAGTCTCTTAAATTAGCTTAATAGTTGAAAAAGTCAACTGGGAGTTGACTTATTGGTAAACAACCTCGAAATATGGATTTTTTGGCTCGGATAGCTTCGTTAGGTGATTTGGGATTTAGGAGTGTGTTTGGAATGAAGTTTTGATGTCCGGTGTAAAATTAGGCTTGAATTGGCAAAAGTTTATTTTTTGGCGATTTCCGATCGGCAGTGGAAAGTAGGCTATCAGGGTCGGAATGGAATTTTGGAAGTTGGAACAGGTTCGTAATGTCATTTTGGATATGTGTGCAAAATTTCAGGTTAATCGGATGTGTTTTGGTTGGTTTCGGTATCATTGGCGAAATTTAGAAGTTTCAAAGTTCATAGGCTTGAATTTGATGTAATTTTGGTGTTTTTGTGTTGTTTTTGGTGTTTATGAGGCTCGACTAAGTTTGAATGATGCTATGGGGTGTGTTGGTATGTTTGGTTAGGGCCCCGAGGGGCTCGGGATTGATTTCAGATAGTTAGCAGAGGTTTGAACTTAGGAAATTGCAGCAAATAGTTGTTGTTGTTAAATTACCAGTGTGGCCGCACCTGCGGATGGGAGCCACAGGTGCGATGCCGCAGGTGCGAAGGAACTTGCACAGGTGCGAAAATAGGCCAGGTAGGAGGAATCCGCAGGTGCGAATCATGGGACGCACCTCCGAAGCCGCAGGTGCGAAAAGGGACTCGTGGGTGCGAAGTTTGGACTGTTAGTGGGATTTCGCATGTGCGCACCTGGGATCGCAAGTGCACGTCCGCAGGTGCAAAGTATTGTCCGCAGTTGCGGATTAACTGGGCAAAACAGTATAAATAGGTGCCTCCGCGAATATTTTGGCATTTCATCCATTGTTGCATGCGGGTTGAGCTGGTTTGAGAGCAAATTAAAGGGGGGAATTCGAAGGTCTTCAGTGGAGGTAACTTCCCGATTTTTTTCTATGTTATTTTGTGACGGATTAGGCTTGAAATTTGAGGAATTAAAGTAGATAAGTTGGGAAAAAATGGGAGGAAGTTTGGAAAATTCTTTTGGTGATTTGAGCGGGCAATTGTCGTCCGATTGTGGTATTCTTGGTATGTGTAGAATCGTGGGAGGATGAGGATTCTAGTGATGTAAATTTTATAGAATTTTGAGATGTGGGCCCAGGGCTCGGGTTTGGCCGAATTTCAAGAATTTTGTATAAATTGATAGTTTTCGATTGGGTTTTGTTCCTTTAGCGTATATTGATAATGTTAATCTGGTTTTGGTTAGATTCGGAGCAATCGGGAGCCAATTTGAGGGGCAAGAGCATCGCGAATTAGTATTGTGGCCCGGTAGAGGTAAGTAATGGTTATAAATCTTGTCCTGAGGGTATGAAACCTCGGACTGCATATTTCTCACTGTTTTTAGAATGGAGCATACGTCGGATGACGAGTATGTGGCGCGCACTAATTATTTTTTGGATTGGACTTGGTCCTCTCCACGGAAACTATTAAGTTGCGTATTTTACTCCAAATCATATGTTAAATTGTGTTCTAAAAATTATTGCTATATTTGGGCTATAAGCCATGTTTGGGGCCTCGTGCCGACTTGTTTAGACCCCTTGGGGGCTTTTTACTGTTATTTCCTCGCTGTTGATTTATGATTTATACTCAATCATATTGTGCTTAACTGTTTTCAAAACTCAGCCTTATTTACACTATTTTTGAGATATAAAATGATGTTTGGGGTCGAATACCCCATTTTACTGATACGCTCGAGGGGCTTTTGAGAGATTCTGACTGAGTGAGGCTGAGGGCCTGATTGTGAGGATATGATACGCCACGAGGTGGCTTGATATTAGCGCTTGGGCTGAAGGAGCCCCTCCGGAGTCTGTACACACCCCCAGTGAGTGCAGGTACCTACTGAGTGCAAGTGCTGAGTGCCGAGTGTCGAGTGTCGAGTGATGAGTGATTAGGAGGCATGAGTGACAGTGAGATTGCCCGAGGGGCTAATACTGAGTGATGTTCTGCCCAATGGGCGATTTATGATTCATGTTTTTGCCCGAGGGGCTACTTATGATTTATTTCATTTTAAACTAAATCCTTCGGTTATTTTTATTTCTGAAATTGTTGGAAAACACATTTTTCAACGGATGTTGATTTCATATATCTATGTATATACTGTCGGAAAGAAAGGTTGTGCATATTGTGAGCTGACGATATTGATTTTTATGCGTTTCTTGCCGCTTAGACTTGATTTATTTTCATTATTACTGAGTTGGCATATTCACATTACTCCCTGCACCCCTGTGTTCAGATACAGGTGTTGAAATCGAGCGTTAGCCATCTATTCCGTGCGGAGTCGGAGTTGGGATATAGAGGTAGTTGTTCAGCGTCCGTAGCATCTCTGTTTTCCCTTCTTATGTTGTACCTAGTTATTCGTTCGGAGGTTTTGTATTATAATAGTAGATATTTTGGTATATTTCTTAGATGCTCGTGACATGTTGACTCCGGATTTTGGGGATGGTTTAGACTGTTAACTGTTTATTTTGCCTAATGGATTCAGTAATTCTATATATTTTTGCAAAATATTGATATTGGTTGGGATTTTGGAAAGAAACTTTAATTATGTGAATATTGGCTAGCCTAGTTCCACGATAGGCGCCATCACGGCCGGTTTAGGATTTGGGGTCGTGATAGTTGAGCCCTGGCATCCTCTGACCTCTACTGTCGTGTGTATTCTTGGAATGACTCATATGGTATTTTCTATAGGTTCACTAGTGCAAACCGATCAGGAGTTGAGTTTTGTATTGAATCGAAAACGATTCATCAAGTCCTCCACCATATCTTGCCAAATGTCCAATTTCGCGGACCCCGTTGTGTATACCAGGTGAGTACTTCTCCCCTGAAAATTCTTATAAACAATTTCATCCTTAGTTTCCCGTTCCTTCCCACCTCGACTAACTTGTCACAATATTCCCTCAAATGTGCGTGAGGGTACCCCGTCCCATCGAAGATATCGAACTTTGGGGGGTTTGTACCCTGCTGGCATATCCATATCTGGACAAATACACAAATCCACATCTGGATGACCGTGACAGATGTTGTAAAGGTGGTTCAGAAATGACATATACAGGGGGAACGTACCACTCATAAGTGGTGGCATGTGCAATAGGTATGTGTTGGTTAGTGGTGAAAGTGACTCCGTCGCGAGGAGGGGTAGTCGTATTAGTGGTAATAGGCGGGTTCTGTGATGTCTTAGTGTATTGTGGTACGTAAGGAGTGTGAATAGGGAGATTTTTCAGGTTAGCGGGGGTTACTGGAGGTATGACTTGAGTGGTGGGAGTTGAAGTCGGGGTGTTGTCGTTTTGGTGCGATGTCGAAGGAAAATGATCCGGAAGGGAATCTAGGTGGCTGAGGAAGAGTTGTCACGACTAGGTGAGCCAGTTCTCTGATATGATATACCTCCTCCCTTAAGGACTCCATTTCCTGGGCCATCCTGGCCACGTGTTCATCATTTTTAGTACCGTCCTTTTCCACCGATCGCCCCAGGTTGTTTGCTATGACCATATCATATTCAGTTAGGTCTTATGCGGCTGATATCTTTCCTTTTGACCTTAGATTGTATGGTGAATCTGTCAGCTTTAGTTGGCACAAACCAACTTTCTTTTCTTTTTTGGGGATAATAATAAAGCAAAAGAAAAACAAGAAGAAAGAAAAGAAAATGAGCAAGAGTCAGTTTCTTCATTTATATGAGCAGGAAATCATACAGAGCAGGTAATTCGTGTATTACAGCTAGTGCAATCCTAGAATTCGCGGGGACCTTTCATTGCCAGAGGTAAGCCTAATTCGCGAATATTTGATAGACATTTAGACACGACACATTTAGATCCGAAGCAATTTGTTTTCATTGATAATTTGGACTGATATAAGTGGGAACATGGGTTACATTATTGTTTCATAGAATTACATGGGCTTGGACAACTCTCCATTTTGGAAAGTAAAAGAGAAAGCTATGGATAAAGATACAAAGTGGGAAAGAGGGAAAATAAACCATCCCTAATAATCGTCCCCTGAGTCGTTTCCTGTGCCCTTCTCTTCTTCTAACTCCTCCCCGGATCCTCCTTCAAGTCTTCCTCAAACTCCTCATCATCATCGTTGAATTCAGACTCCTCCTCCGGATCTTGTTTTGGAAATGTGCTAGACTATATCTGGATGCACTCCACTACCCGATCATCATCTTCAGCAGGTGGCAAAAAGTGTTCAATGGATCCTGGGATCACCAGATGATGCATTGATGTGGTCACATGATAATGCGGCAGGATCTTATGGTAAATTTGCAAAGCAACCACTGCATCCTCTAACAAGGCTATACCATATGTGCTTGGGCGGGCCAATTAGTCTTCTTCGTTAATCCAGACGTAATACTGGGGTACGCCATGAGTTTTTATCCATGGGGATTGTCACCAAGTCATTCCACTCTTCTTGCAGTCTCCTTTTCCTGGGAATTGGAATCTTGCTATTGTATTCATCCTCGTATAATGTTACCTTTTTCCATAGAGGCAGATCTTGGATCATCTCTAATTGTCTGAGGACCCGTAGAGGTGAGTATGGCTGAATGCTTTCCAGTCCGGTCAACTCAATGAAGTATTTCTGAGGAGTCCTCAAGATTGCCCTTCCACCTAACCAAGAGAGTTTCTAATTGATCCATTCTCCATTCAGATTGGTCAGTGTTTCCCTCCATTCTTCTTGCCCGTGTGGGGAGATCCAGTGTCTCATTCTTTCATTATGGTTGCGGATCATATTGCTGAGATCCACGAAGTAGTCGATAGTGGCCTCTCATTGGAAGAAGTGTTCAATAGCCCAAATATGAAGCAGCGAGACATCCCTTAAAGAAATCATACCCTTGTGCACATGCGGACAAAGCTCTGAGCATTTTAGCTAAAACCATCAGCACCAAAGTAGCTTGAAGATTGTCGTGAAAGGTTGTCAGGGCCACTGGTAACAGGTTGATGTTGATACCACCCCTTCTTTGCGGGAAAACCAATATCCCAATAGTGCCATTGTGAAAGTGATATGCCTGAGACTCTCCACGTCGCCTAGTCACATTGAAACTTCCCTAAATACCATTTTTAGCTTTCACGGTGCCCAAACCTACCGAACATCTAATCGAGGCTCACCCATCCATACGTGATACTTTTGAGGCTTTTGTTGTTCGTAAGACCCAAAGCATCCAAGAACCAGTAACTGAGCATAGTAACTAGCAATACTGGCTTTCTTTCCTTGAACGGAAGTGTAAGGCCCCGTAAAAATTTTACCTAAAACTAGGGGTGTCGTGGTGCCGAAAAAGGCATTTCTGTGGCCCACTATGCAGCCGCAGAATCACTCTGCGGGCCGCAGAATAGCCGCAGAGTAAGGCAGTCAACTGGAAAACTTTTGGATGTCATTTCGTGGCCAATTATGCGATCGCCAAATGATTTCACTGGCCGCACTCCGATCATAGAACCAACAAGGAAAATTTTTGGAGGAAGGTTCTGCGGGGCATTATACAATCGTAGAACAAGTATGCGGAATGCATAATGGCCGCAGAATAGGCCAGAACTGCCCAGTTCCGGAGGGCCATTTCGCTGGCCTCAAAAGCATTATGTGGTCGCATATGTGACCGCAGATCGTGCTTGAGGCTTCACTTTTTTGGTTTTTATAACCCGACCCCCTTCCTATAGAACACTATTAGGGGTATTTTAGAAAGATAAAACTTACATTTTAGAGAGAGAGGAAGGTGGTCTAGAGTGAGAAGAGGAATTCTAAGCCATTGTCATCAATCTTTGCCCAAACCTTGATGATTTCTCTAGAGTAACTCACAAGGTCTTCAACAAAAAGGTAAGGTTTTATACCCTAGCCCTTAATTTTGATATTTAACAAGAAATGGGTAATTAGTAAGATAATTCTTGGGTATGGGAGTTGTTTATTTTGCATGCATGTGTTATCAAGGGGTATGGGAAGATTGTTGAGCCAAAAATGGTAAAGAATGGGTTGTGGAATGATGGAATCCTTCATAAAAAGAACCTTGAAACCTTAATACACATCTAGTTTGCGATAAAATGCTCAAATGTGCTAGAACCATGATCATCATCCTGATTTTGGTTCAATTTTCCATATTTCTAAAATAGATCGAAGTTGGTAAGAGTTCCAGAATATTTTAGAGTTTAATGAAGCTCAAGTGAGGTATGTTGGCTAAACTTTTTCCTTAGAATTGAATTCCACAATGTCATTGTAAGCCCCAAGTTACTTGTTATGACTCGATTATTCCGAATAAACTTTGTGTCAATAGACTTTTGTGTTCAAAATGTATTCCAAGTTCTCTTGTTAAGTTGTACTACTATTCGATAATGTGTTCAAATAATTGGTTCTTAGCTAAATGCTATGATTTCAAGTTGCGCTTCAAATGATAGCTAATGCTAATTGTGTAAGAAATCTCAATGCACTTAAGTCTCTCGTTTGCTCATATGTATGCTTTGTGTCTTAAACATAAATGCCTTATTGTTGAAATTCCATGATGATGGTTGAAAGTGAAAAGGTGATCACGAAATATGAAATATGAAATTCAGCCAACACACCACATAAAAAGGGAATATCACAATTGTGACCACTACTGCCAACGAAATAAAAAGATGTGAAAGAGGCATGAAATGGGATGATTAATAGAAGAGGATGATGTCTCACACATGTTGGTGATTGTGTTGAAAATTGAAATTGAAATTGTTAATATGGTTGATGTATCGTATGAGACGGCCTAGCCGATCGGGACATGATAGGACGCTATGTCGCACACATGGTGGTGACCGTGTTGGAAATTGTAATCGAAACTGTAAACGATGGATATCGGTACTAAATATCTCCCAACATAAAATATGGAAATCACTTGAAAACTTGTCTGGTTCCTAACTTGATGTTTTGGGTATTGTTTGAGACTCCTGTTGATTTTATGATTATTAATTCTTGTTTTATCATTCGTTCTATTGATAGGGTGCTTAGTCATGAATACTAGTACTATTCCATATGTACTAACACCCATTTTTCTAGGGCGCTGCATCTTTAATGGATGCAGATGGTTCCACAGTAGGCAGCTCTAATCATTGATAGCGGTGCACTCTCTTCCTAGCTGACTTGGTGAAGCCCACTTCACTCGGGTTCATGTATCTTTTGTTCATTATGTCATCATGTTTTGAGGTATAGTTAGATCCTTGTTTCCGGCAATATCATTGTACTCTTTGTATTTATTAGCGGCTCTGTAGACATAGTGTGGATGTATATGGGTGCTGGAGAAGTCAAACAAGTTATGTTTTGTTTTGATCACTTGTTCCACTTCAAACCATGAGAATGTATGCATTTTAAGACTTATTGAGTGAAGTAACTAATGGTAATGTATTTTTTATTATCTACATGATCTCCTTATTGGTTAATTAACAAAGATATGTGTTCTCTTTAAATCCTGGGCGAGTTTGGGTAGAAAGTATTCAACAGGCTTGCTTGACCGGGTTCACTCGATTGAGCGTCGGTCACACTCCTCGAGTTTGGGGCGTGAAAGGAAGCTCCATGAAACTTGTGACTTCTTCCAATGTAGGTACCAATTCACAGTCGGCCAAATCGAACACCACCTTAGTCGGATCCCAAAATTCTATCAACAGGCGAGTGAGCATCATGTCTTCCCGGATATTCATCAATGTAGTTAATGCCACTAGGTGAGTTCGAACCTCATTCCCGACAAATATTCCTCCACCATTGTTTCAACTTATGTGGTGCTCTTATTACTATGCTGATTTCAGGGATGTTTTGGTTGATTTGCATTTTCTGAGGTGGGTGAAAGAAAGATATTTAGGTAAGAGTTTTCTTCGGATACTAAAGTGTCTTGTCAAGTTTGTTTGTATTTCCACAGAAATTATGTCGTTGGGTGCATGACCCGTTGACATCAGAGTGGCTTTCCTAATTGTGTGTCCATACAAAGGACCGACTTACCTAATATGCCAGTTGATCTGACAAAGCCATTCTTTGAAACTAGAGAGTTTTGAAAAGAAGGTTCGGAGGGGTGTAAAAGAGAACCCTCGCGTGCCATTATATGTGATAATGTACTGCCAAGACTTGATTGGAAGGAATGTAATCACAGTGTATATAAAGCAGTAACAAACAAGGGTGTAGCAGCAATAATTATGGTGATCATAAAGAGCAAATAAGAGCAAATAAATCATGTGATCATGTAATTCCAATTTCGACTATAATCAAAACAAGGTATAAATAAATCTAGAGGCCAAATTAGTCCAAGTCTGCTAAGGTCAAAACATAAGTGTGATATCCCTAACAGAGTTTCCATGTTGTTGCATCCTATTTTGCACTAGTCAAGACAGGATTCAACTTGTGGTTTCTCTATTGTTGATGAAATAGAGTAGCCACCTAATATTTAAAGGTATAATAGGTTACCTATTACAAAGTTATATTTGTTACAGGTATGATGACCGACGAGATTATGGGCAAGGGTTTTTGTTCTTCTAAGGGAAAGGTGTTAGGCACCCCTTAAAATCTACCTGAGGTAGCTCCATAGAACTTAGACTAATTCTAAGGGCTCAGTTATATATACTATGTTGACTTGTTTATTATATGTTAAAAGGAGTACATATAAGACTTAGAAGGGGTATAGGATTAAAAAGGGTTATTGAAAGTTAACAAGATTTTGCAAGTGGTCTAGATTTTTAAGGCTGGTAATTATTAAGTCATGAAAGTAAGTACTTTGAAGAATAGATGCTAGATTAATCCTAAGAATTGTTTGTAAGAAAGATGATTTTCGAATATACCTTGGTTTTAAGAAAATTTGAAGAAGCGAGTCTTTGGAAATTCATTTGAGATTGTTTGTTACTGCTTTTATATGAAAAAAATTGGTTTCATTCTTTATTAGTAAAAATCAGTGATTCTTTCCTAATTTTTTTGAATGTGGGCTCTCGTTCTGATCAAGGACCCGAACTTCAAAATCTTTCAGAAAAATAAGTGTAAAAGATGAACAAGTTATAATTAATGGGGGGGGGGGGGGGGGGGGATTAAT
>ML376725.1:7819-28698 GCA_005239525.1 Nicotiana knightiana
TGCCACCTTAATAACACAGATAAGTATACTTACTAAGAAGGTGGAGGAATCAGGACAAAAGTAGCAGGTACACATCGTAGACACAACCAATGGGGGCTTATGCACATCTTGCATTAGTCAACCACTTGGTAATCACTGGAATGCAGAATGTCATCACCCTCCTTATCCAGAAAATATGAATTATGTGTCGAATTATGGAAGTCAGAGACAAGGGGGGCAGAACTGGGGTCAGCAAGTTCAACCATATCGACCACCCCACCAACAGCAGAACAGTGGAAATATGGGTTTCAGGGGACAACAAGGTAATCCAGCACCATATCAGAGGCCACAAGGTTATAACCATCAGAATCAACAACAAGCATACTATCCTCCTCAGCATCAACAGGGGGGAAGGCAAGAAGATGGGTTNTAAAAATATTGAAGTACAGTTGGGCCAGATATCTATGGCAGTGAACAATCGTCCTACTGAAACTTTACCTGCAGATACTCAGGTAAATCCTATGGACTAGGGCCCAAGGCAGCTGATGGCAGTGACTCTCCGCAGTGGCAAAGACTTAAACTTGGAACTGGAGAGAGCTCGTGAAAGCAGGCAGGCTAAGCACTGGTACCCAAGCCGATTGAACTTGATGATTCAACAAACTTGACCAAGGTAACAGTTCAACCTACTAAAGAAGAACCCAGTGCATAGAGTGAGACTGAAAAATAAGTGGAGATAGCCCAGGAGCCGGTAGTTGAGGTGGTGGCTGAGAAAGAAATGTACCAAATCACTGGAAAAAAGAGACCGCCAGCTCCATTCCCTCAGAGGCTGGCCAAATACTAATAGGATGAACAATACAAAAAGTTCTTGGACATGCTAAAGCAGATACAAGTAAATATCCCATTGATTGATGCGCTGAAGGAAATGTATGGTTACGCTAAAATGATGAAGGACTTGATGTACAGAAAAGTTGACTTCCAAGATCTGGCTACTGTCACCCTTACTCAGACTTGTAGTGCGGTGGTGACGCGTCCTATTGCTGAAAANACAAGTGGGGAAATTTGTGTTCCCTGCGGACTTTGTGATCCTAGACTGCTGAGTAGATGAGGAAATTCCCATAATCTTGGGAGGGCCATTTTTGGCCACAGGCAGAGCCCTTATCGATTGTGAGACTGGTGAACTGAATATGAGGCTCAATGATGAAGAAATCACGTTCAACGTGCAGAAGTCTGTGAGGAGACCAAGTGAGTTCGCCAACTTCTCTCTTATTGATGCTGTGAATGTGATCCCAGGAAAAGATGATGCGTCCCTGACTGTGGGGGACCCTTTGACTGAAGGTTTGAAGAATCTAGATGATATGAACGGTGAAGAACTGGCAGATTGGGTGTTAGCATTTGATGAAAAAGGGGTATGGCCAAAGGTTCTCGATTTTGAGTCACTATACGTAGAGGAAAGAGAGAGCCCGCCGGACAGGTCATNGTCAAGAGGCGAAGAGGAGTGCACCCGGCTATAGCCGAGCATTTGAGCCTTAAGGCCAAGCTTGGCCTGGCTTTATCCAGGCGTTTGAGCCTTAAGGCCAGGCCTAGCCAGGCTTTATCCAGGTGTTAGATCCATAACGCCAGGCCTGTCCTGGCTTTATCCAGGCGTTTGAGCCCTAAAGCTAGGTTCCTGGTCTGGTCCAATTCGAGTTTTGAAGATTTTAAGTTTTTCCCAGTTTGAATAGAAGTCTCCTACATATTTTGGGTTTGTCTCAAACATATAAATAGACCCAAAAACACAACTCAGAAGGAAGAGATGCCATTAGAGACAAGAGACGCATGTGGAATACTACTCAGAGAAGCAAAACATTGATTTTTACAGCTTTTATTCATTACTTTGTAGTTTAATTATGCAAGTTATTTTGGGTTCAATTATTATGAGCATGAGTAGCTAATTTCTTTAATATAGGGTTTCGGTGGAACCCATTGGAGGATGAACTTATTGTGATATTAATATAGCTTTGATTGGTTGATTAAACTCTATTTGTTCAACTACGTTCTTGTTGTAGTTGATTGAAGGGCCCTCAATTAGCTGTTCCTATTTATTATGTATCTACTTGAGAGAGAGTGCATATTTAGGTAGTTGTTTGAACAACATCACTCCCGGAGTATAGACGAAAGTCATAACCGAGGGTTTAGAAGTTGGATTAGAAATAACGATACTTCGGGTGCAATCTAAAGTGAACTGTAATGCAATCTAGCTAGCGTAACTTGAGAGAGTGCGTCTAGTAAATTATCATAATTACTTGAGAGAGATTTATGGTAGATAGAGTGTTCATGATTGATAGAGACAACTAATCAAACTATAAGAAGTATCCGAGAAGGAAGTTCACCGACGGGGAAATCATAACCTTAGACCTTTATTATAATTGTTTACATCATATTGTTAATTAATCGTTAGTTTATTACTTTTGTCAGTAGAAATAGTAAAACATCACCAATTGATATTCAAAAGTCTTGAGAAAATTGATTAAGTAAAAGTTTCATATTCTGACGACTTGCTTGATACGTTAATTCCCTGTGGGATCGACTCTGGGCTTAATACCACGGATTAAATTTGCAACGCCCGCTTAGTCTTTTATTAGACATAGTTGAGCGTGATCACTAGGAATAATAACAACATTAATAATACATACCTACCCCTCAAAACCTCCTTAGTAATGAATCATGCCATAGACTATCGACTCTATTCTGAAAAAAAACCAATATTACTAGGTCTGTTTCAACTAATGTTTCTTGGCATGCCCCCCCAACAGGTTGGTACAAACTTAACACTGATGGTGCTTTTAGAAGTACTAGTGATTTCTCTGGTATCAGAGGATTGATCAGGAATGCAAATTCTATATGGATCCACGGATTCATGAAATCACTACATGCAGATTCATCACTACACGCTGAACTACTAGCTCTACATCAAGGGCTGAGCTACGCAGCCACAAATAATCTTACGCCAATTGAAGTGGAAACTGATTCCACTGATGTTATACACTGTCTTGACAAAGGACGCATAACTTACAACAATATTATTTTTGACTGCAGATGGCTAATGAACAAGCTGGGACAAGCAACCCTCAGGCATAGTTGCAGGGAACGCAATGCAACAACTCACATTTTGGCAAAAGAAGGATCAAAGCAACCTATCATGAACAACCTAGTTTGCTATCATAAACCTCCCATTTTTGTCAAGTCCAGGATATTGGGGGACATGAATGGTGAAGTAATAGTTCGCAATATATCTCTTGCTGTTTGTAACAAGCTAGCTGCTTTAGGAAATATTGATGCAATGTTAAGCATATCGGGAAATGCCCCTATGATTTGTAATGACCTTATCCGTACTTAGTATTAAATAAAATCTTCTGTCTTAAAAAAAAAAAAATGAAAAGATTCTTTATTTATAAAGCTGAAATCTCTCTTTATATGAAATTTATGTAAAACAATTTCTTTGTAATTCTAGCTAGGATTTCTTTGGGTGCTAATTGACTTAAATTAAATGTCTTTTTTAACTGGTCTGAGCTCCTCACTAATCCCCTATGGAGTTTCAAATCAGTGGAGATAATGAAACATCCTCACGAATTCCTCAATAACAGTATTAACAGAAAACAGAAAGTGTCTCAGATAGTACTATGAAAATAACTTAGATTGGAGCTCTATACTGCTTTCTTTTGCTCATATTTAGTAAATGTTCAACTATGCATTTTCGGTTCATTTCGTGGGGCTAAGTTTCCCTGTACAGTGGTTTGTGAATAATTGGGTAAACAAAATACAAATTAAATTGAAACAGGTGCTCATATTTACTCGCGAAATAAACTTCCTGAACTTGTAATTTAAAAACCATCTGATGTTGTTTATGATAAATGTTTGACCAAAAACTGTTAGACTTTTTGTTAAATTAATTAAGTAAAGGAATGATGGGAAAATCTTAGTTAAGCGTAATAAATTCTAGATCTAATATTAGATATTATCAGTGATATGAGATTGTATGCAAGATTATTAAATTCCACGAAGGTGCTCAATAATTATCCATGAATGAGAGAATAATGGTAGATAATAAATATCATAAATGGAAATAAATGTAAATAGGAGGAATTAGTCACCCAAATATTAAATGATGTGGATGATTCCTCCTTCTGACAACAACGCGTGATGACAAAATATGAGGATAGGCAAAGTGTTCTTGGATCTAGTGAATGAAAAAGGCAGAATCAACTATGAATCAATCAATGCAAGCTTTTTGTATATTCTCTCAATAGTCAACTTCTATCAAGTGTTCTTATAAAAAATGTGAAGATCCTGTTTTTGTTCCCTATTTCTTACAATTTATAAGAGATGTTCCTAGAAAATCCTAAAAAGTACAATCAGAGGAATATTTAATAGAATATTCTTTTTTGTATTTCTAAGACTATCCCAACCCTTACTACTGTTCTTCTCTGCTCGACCACGGTCTCGATCTTTCGCATGACAACTCCTCGCTATCGGACTCTGTTCGACCTCGGCCATAACTCGTTCATTTGCATTCGCTGAACCTAGTCGGATTTTGACCCATACAATAAATAGAAAGGACCATTAAATTTTCAGAATAAATTTGTTTGTTGATATTTATGTATTAGACATATATAATACATAGATTATATATACATTATACCTCAACTAGTTATTTATTATGTCACGATCCAAGTCCATGGTATGTATTATCCATTTTGGCTCAACAGATCTCATGTATTTGTCTCTCGGGTTATATCATTATCGAACCCAAAAACACGTTTACCATGTGAACTTGTGTCACACCTTATAAAACTCTTCACTTTCCTCTTCCATTTCGATGTACGATTAACTTAAGGTGATATGTGCA
The DNA here is from genome assembly GCA_005239525.1 of Nicotiana knightiana. Taxonomy (NCBI): domain Eukaryota; kingdom Viridiplantae; phylum Streptophyta; class Magnoliopsida; order Solanales; family Solanaceae; genus Nicotiana; species Nicotiana knightiana. The sequence goes on from ML376725.1 coordinate 12,684, forward strand.
TTCCTACTTCAGAAGCTTGCGAACCTAGAAGCATGCTAGTCCTGCTTGAGCCGCCCTTGTCGGCCTATTTTCTGTCATGGGTGTCCCCATTCACCCTCCTAAAGATTCAATGTCCTCGCTGAGATTTGTCTCGCTACCATACTGAAAGATTGTCAAGCACAAATACCATTTCTAGGTTGGCTTTGCGGGGCAAATTAATCCTAATTTTTTTGTAATAATAAAATTATCATATATATTTTATACTAAAAGTTTTAATACCCAAACTCTAAAGTTAACTTACAAATATATGCTTTAAAAATATTAATCTACAAATATATCCTTTAAAATTTGAGTGACCATTTTGTCCTTAAGAAAAGAATTACCTTCCACGAAATGATTGTTGTTTATTACATTGAGTTAAAAATGAAGAATTATTTCAACTACCATAAATTTCTTAATCTTTTTTTATAACCTTTTCACATTTCGAGCCTTTATTAATTGTTGTTGAAATTCTTAATGTACTTTATAAAACGAAGACAGCAAAGTGTCTAATTAGTTCCTTTTTTGGATAATTAAACTATTTTTATTTATTAAAGAGATATGTACATCTAAAAAAAAAAAAAAAAATTCACATAGTCCCAACTTTCGGACAAAAACATGATAATACAAATTTACTTCATCTATCCAATTAGGAACTAATGAGTATTCATAATATACATCTACTTAGGGTAGAAATTGAGTTGTTGTAATCAGTTCATTACTTTATTCTTTGGTGTGTTTTTCTCAAGTCCAACTACACAAACATCTAAGTCTATTTCTTTTCCTCTAGACAAGAGTATTTTTGTTTCTTTTATTATTTTGCTCTAGCACTTCAAGGTATGTGGTCTATCTTTTCTTTGGATTTCTGCGTTATTAGGCAAAATCGTATGGGGAAACTGTATTGGTAAAAAAAGAGTTTCACACGTATGATAATTCTTGATGACTCAGCCGGCTACGTGGGCCAAGGAAAACATGACAGTTGGACATGATTCTATAAAGAGGTGCGAAGCGAAGAGACACAACTCAATAAACCTACGGAATAATCAGCTACGAGAAACTCAACCTGATTAAGACAAGGAAGAGACATTGTCAGAATGAATCCGGACAAAGCTACAGGCAGATTCAGAGACCTCAATTAATGACTCACGCGTTACACAACTTTCATGCAACAATTACGGTCATTCTACGTAACGTCCCATTAATATAATAATTAGTCATTAATGAGCGATCATTGTAAGAGGTAGACGTTGTATTAAGAAATTTCATATATAAGGGAATAAACTATAACTTGTAAGGGCATCTGGACTACGAATACAATACATTTTACTTTTCTGTGCATCATATTATTGTTTATTTACTTACTCCTTTTTATTTATTATTATTTTCTGGATTATTAGAAACCCGTGTTCATCCTAAAAATAGCTTTGGTCAAAGGATCTAATTCTTTGGTTAAACAAATTGGTTCCATTACCGGGAAGTCTGACAATCTTTGTTTGCTTTTCAAGCGATATCCTCTGAACTATGTCGAACTCCAACGACAACAACCAGCAGAGAAATGGAACCCCGGTTCCGCCACCTTTAGGAACCCCACATGGTTCAAGGGATCAATTCCCAGAAAGATCCAATAACAACAACGATAATAATGATCAAACAGTAGAACAAGATCAGGTAAAGCAAATCATTGCAGAGTATGTGGGCCAAGCTTTGCAAGAATTTTCTAGGGGATTACCAGCGGCATCACCTACATCACTGACACCTCCCAATAACACTATCACCGTAGAAAATACTCAGTTTGGGTTGGTAAACTCAGCAATGGATGACACTCCTAACAAATCTCTCGAAGCGAGACCAGGTATGACTAATAACTCTAAATTACAAAATTTACTACTAACCTTGTTGAAACAGGTGAAGGAACAAAACGATCGAATCGAGAAAATTCCTGGAGTACCACCTGTTATCAAAGGCGTTGATGTTGGTAGATATTCTCAACAACCTTGGAAACCAAGCGTAGCACCCTTGCCTATACCCAAGAAATTTAAAATGCCTGACGTTCTTAAGTATGACGGAACAACTGACCCACGCGACCACATGACTGCTTTTACCACCGGAGTAAAGGGCAACGACTTAACAAAACAAGAGATTGAATTAGTCCTTGTCAAAAAATTCGGAGAAACGCTTACCAAAGGAGCCCTAACCTGGTATTCTCTTCTTCCTGAAAATTCTATCGATTCTTTTGCTGAGCTTGCAGTTTCTTTCACAAAAGCACACTCCGGTGCGCAAAGAGTCGAGAAAATAATGGAGGACATATTTAAAATAAAGAAAGGAGAGACGGAACTACTCCGTGAATTTGTAGATAGGTTCCAACGAGAAAGAATAACCTTACCAAGGGTTCCTGATAATTGGGCAGCCATGACATTTGCAAGTAATCTAAATGACAAAGCTCAGAAGCCACGAGGAGACTCAAAGAAAGCTTGAGAGAATTCCCAGCTACAATGTGGAACGATGTTTATAACAGGTAAAGTACCAAACTTCGAATAGAAGAAGATACCATTGCTCGTTCGAAAGATGAAGATCATAACAGATCCAGACATTCCGAATCAGACAAGAGATCAGGTAAAAACAGGTACGATCCTTACTTGGGATCATCGGGGTGTGAAACTTATCCCAGGTTCGAAAACACCAGGTCAGATTATAGACCACCAAGCATAGATGCGGGCTCGTCCTCATCTAGATCCAGAAAGGATCGAGATGAATGACCTAGAGGTAATGCACGAAATAGGGATCACACCTTTAATGTAAGTACCCCTGAACTTGTTTCAATATTAAGAAATATGGGTGATAAGGTTCGATGGCCCAAAGAAATGCGGTCAAACCCAACTAAAAGGAATCCTGATTTCTGGTGTGAATTCCATAATGATCATGGACATAAGACTGCAGATTGCAGGTTTTTACAAGGTGAAATAGAACAATTATTGAAATAGGGCTATTTAACAGAATTGTTTAGTAATAAAGGTAAACAGGCATACATGAAAAATAGGCAGGAGCCCCCGAAGCCTCCATCTCCAAAAAGAACCGTCAACGTGATACATGGAGGAGAGGAAGTAAACGTAATAGTTTGCAAATTAGCCTCGAAGGTCACAGTTACACACGGAAAGTGGGTTCGAGAAAGTCTGGACGTAGATGCGATAACCTTTGATGATGCAGATTCTGGCGGACTAATGCTCCCCCACAACGATGCTCTGGTAATATCCTTACTCATTTATGACACTAACATTAAAAGAGTGTTGATTGATCCAGGTAGTTCAGTCAACATTATCTTGCTAAGAGTCGTGGAAGAAATGTTCTTGGGAAATCAGGTGATCCCAAAGGCACGAGCCATATCAGGGTTTGACAAATCTACAGTGATAACCAACGGAGAAATCGAACTTAGCACTTATGCCGATGGAGTAATTAAAAACACCAAATTCCAAGTCGTTGATACTGACATGGCTTATAAAGTAATCATGGGAAGGCCCTGGATCCACGACATGAAAGAAGTACCATCTACCTTGCATCAGGTAATAAAATTCCCTTCAGAATGGGGAATCAGACAGATTAGAGGAGATCAACAAATCTCTAGAAATATAAATTTTGTGGCGCATTATAACAAAAAAGTAGAGACGGAAGAATCAGAATATGTGGAAATCTCCCTAGCAGATGTTACCGGCAAAACCAGTACGGAAAAAGCCATTGACCAAACAGGTACGAAAGAAGTAAATGTTCAAACAGATACGGAAGAAGATATTCACGAAAAGGTGAATCAAGTCACCACGGAAGATAAACTGGACCACACTAATGTAGATTCCAGACCGGACGTCATTCATGAACCGGAGGAAGAGGATCACATCAAAACAACTACAGAAGAGCTCGAAGGTGTTCCATTGTTTGAACAAAAACCTGAACAGAAAGTGTATGTAGGCACGAGGCTAAGCCCCGGTCGAAGAGGTAAGTTAATTGATTATTTAAAGGCTAATGCAGATTGATTTGCGTGGTCCCACTCAGATATGACAGGTGTCCCACTAGAAGTAATGACTCGTAAACTAAATGAAGATCCATCCTTCGTACCTGTTAAGCAGAAGAAAAGAAAGCAAGGACTATTCAAGAACCAAGTGATTGATGAAGAGGTACATAAACTCTTGAAAATTGGTTCGATACGAGAGGTAACATACCCTAACTGGCTAGCTAACAATGTGGTAGTACCTAAAAAGAATGGCAAATGGAGAGTATGCGTAGATTATATTGACTTAAATAAAGAATGCCCCAAAGATTCATTCCCATTACCACATATAGATCAAATGATTGATGCCACCGCAGGTTTTGAATTGTTAAACTTGCTAGATGCGTATTCTGGTTATAATCAGATTAAAATGGATCCCTCAGATGAGGAAAAAACCTCTTTTATTACAAACAGGGGGACTTATTATTATAAAGTCGTGCCTTTTGGTTTAAAAAATGCTGGAGCGACCTATCAAAGGCTAGTGACCAAGATGTTCCAGGAACATCTGAGAAAAATGATGGAAGTTTACATCGATGACATGCTGGTAAAATCAACACGGGAGGAAGACCATTTCCAGCACCTCTCTATTACCTTTGACATTTTACGCAGGTATAATATGAAGCTGAATCTAGAAAAATGCGCTTTTGGCGTAGAATCAGGTAAATTCTTGGATTTCCTTGTATCAAATAGGGGAATAGAGGTAAATCCTGATCAAATTAAAGCTATAGAAGAAATACCTAATGTACTTATAAACAAAAAAGAAGTTCAAAGACTAACGGGAATAATTGCAGCCTTAGGAAGATTTATTTCCAAATCTTCTAAGAAAATTTTTAAATTCTTTGCAGTTCTCAAAAAGAAAAATCGGTTCGAATGGACTGAAGAATGTCGACAGGCTCTCAAAGACCTAAAGGCTTATCTATCAAAACCTCCGTTGCTGTCAAAGCCAAAGGATGGGAGAGGCTGTACGTCTACCTTGCCGTATCAGAAATTGCTGCAAATGCAGTATTGGTAAGGGAGGATAAAGGTAGACAATCTCCTATTTATTATGTAAGCAGGACATTACTAGATATCCACATCTAGAAAAGTTAGCCTTAGCTCTAATCATGGCATCTAGAAAATTTAAGGCCATAGTTTCAATGTCATCCAATCACAGTTGTGACCTCGTATCCATTATAAAACATACTTCATAAACAAGAACTATCAGGAAGATTAGCCAAGTGGGCCATAGAATTAAGTGAGCATGAAATAATATATCAGCCTAGGACTGCAATCAAGTCTCAGATCTTAGTTGATTTTTTCGCTAAATTTAGTAATAGCATTGTCCCTGAAGTGGAAAAAGAGTTACAACTCTTTAACGGTGCTAATCCAGGTCTATGGACCCTATTTACTGATGGTTCTTCCAATATAAAAGGTGCCGACTTAGGCATAGTCTTAATATCATCCACGAGTGAAAAGACACGACAGGCTATCAAATGTTATCCTATAACTAACAATGAAGTAGAGTACGAAGCTGTCATTGCAGGACTAGAACTCGCACGAGAACTTTCAATCGAGCAAATTGTAATCAAAAGCGTCTCCCAACTGGTAGTAAATCAGATGCAGGGGACTTACATCGCTCGAGAGACTCGGATTCAACAATATCTGGAAAAGGCACGAGAGCTCGTGAGACAATTCAAAACATGGAAGGTAATACAAATACCTAGAGAGGAAAATGCAGAAGCAGATGCATTAGCTAACCTCGCAGCAGTCACAAAAGTAACAAACAAAGACAATGCAATTGTCGTTCATCTATTCCATTCAGCGATCGACCAGGAAAGAAATGAGGTAACTTTCAACAATTTAACCTGGGATTGGAGAAACGAAATCTTAACTTTTTTTCAGAATGGCACCGCACCTGAAGACAAGAAAACAGCTCAAGCACTTCGCCGCAAAGCTGCACGGTACTGCCTCATTCGCAACTTATTATATCGCAAGATGTTCGGAGGGCCCCTAGCAAAATGCCTCGGACCTAACCAAACGGAGTTCGTGATGAAAGAAGTCCACGAAGGACACTGTGGAAATCATTCAGGGGCGAGATCCTTGGTAAAAACCCTAATCAGAGCTGGGTACTATTGGCCTAAGATGGAAGAAGAGGCCGAGAACTTCGTATCCAAGTACGACACATGCCAAAGGTTTTCCAATAACATGCATCGACCAGCGAAATTATTGCATCCAATGATATCCTCATGGACCTTCATGAAATAGGGTATGGACATAGTGAGACCTCTTCCCACAGCTAAAGGACAAGTACGATTTTTTCTCGTGCAAACCGACTATTTTACAAAATTGGTACAGGCAGAAGCGTTCAAACAGGTGCGAGAAAAGGAAGTTAAAAGTTTCTTATGGCGAAACATAATATGCCGCTTTGGGATACCAAAGGAGATCGTGTGTGACAATGGCCCACAATTCATAGGCTCGCAAATCACAGAATTCTTCGAAAGTTGGCAAATCAAACAGATCACTTCAATGCCATACCACCCCGTGGCTAATGTTCAAGCTGAGTCAACGAATAAATTCATCATCAATAATCTAAAGAAGCGGCTAGATAAAGCCAAAGGAAACTGGCCTGATGAGTTACCAGCGGTACTATGGGCATACAAAACAACTTCAAAAACAGCCACGAGAGAAACTCCGTTCACACTTGTCTATGGCTCAGAAGCCTTAATACCTGTGAAGATTGGCGAACCAAGCATAAGGTTTACAACAGCCACAGAGGAAGCAAATGACGACGAATTGAGGATGAATCTGGACCTGCTCGAACCACGGAGAGAAGCGACACTAATACGGATGGCAGCTCAAAAACAAATCATAGAGCGTTATTACAACCGTAAAGCTCATCTCAGGTACTTCAAGATTGGGGACTTCGTCCTCAAAAAAGTCTTTCAATCAACGAAAGAAGCAGGCGCAGGAAAGCTAAGTCCAAACTGGGAAGGACCCTAAAAAGTCCGGGCCATAGCTAGGAAGGGCGCCTACGAGCTGGAAGCTATGGAAGGCAGAATCCTACCAACAAGTTGGAATGCAATCCACTTGAAGAAGTACTACTTCTAAGGAAAAGAAGTTGATACCCCCGGTCAGGTATCACACGTTCAATTTTATTTTGAACATTTAAAATTTTACTAACCTTTTTAGATGATAGGCATAAATCTAACCCATCACCAGATAATGATATTAGACCTGCAAAGACGCGAGGAAGTAATTGAATTACCGGTCTAGGGTTATACTTTCTGATGGATGTTTTAAAGGGTTAAGAAGTCATCATCTAAAAACTATATACCTTCGAGTCCCGCATGTTTTTCCTTTTCAGGAAAAGGACCACAAGGAAGGAATAGTCAAGTGCTCGAGATTTCATTATTCAAAGCTCAAACACTTGGGGGACTGTACAGTATGGAAGGCTAAGACGAAGCAAAGAAGACTATTAAAAAGTCAAAACTCGAGCCAAAAGATCCATCTACCCAACAAGTCAAGTGATACGAGCTGAATCGAAAGAGCCGAAGACTCAAATATAAAGCTGCAGACTCAAATACAAAGCCTGATCCAAAAAAGCTTCGAACATGTTCAGGTTGAAAGGCAAAATATTAGCTACGAGGAAGAAATACACATCTTTGTACTTATTCAAAAGAAAACTGTTGTAACCAATAACAATTATGGATAAAAGATCATCATTATTGTACTCATTCAAAAACTGTTGTAACTAAAAACAGTTACGAAATCTTTACGAGGAAGAAATGCACATCTTTGTACTTATTCAAAAGAAAACTGTTGTAACCAAAAACAATTATGGATAAAAGATCATCATCATTGTACTCATTCAAAAACTGTTGTAACTAAAAAAAGTTACAAAATCTTTGTACTCACATGTAAAACTGTTATCAAATAAAACAGTTACGGATGAAAAAGCATTTCCTCGTGATCATTGAAAACTGTTACGAACGAAAAACATTTGTTCTCTTGTATTAACTCAAAAAAACTGTTACATACGAAAAACAGTTACGAAATACAAGTGTACATCAAATCTGTTAAAAGAAAACAGTTGCAACATGAGTTTTAGACGATAATCGAACACATGTAAAATGTTGTGGAAGTTCAAACAAAAAACTTTCCTCAGAAACATTCTTAAACATGTGAAAAATTCCTATCACTCTATTGCATTATTACACCATTATGAAGTTGAGACGTCTTCTTCATTAAGTGTCGATCAAAAAGGGGCCTCTTTCATAAATTTTGCCTACTACAAAAAGGCACACATTTTATATGATACCGTGCCTATTACGAAAAGGTACGAGTAATCTAAAGCATTCTATATGCAAAACTCAGAGGTAAAACTAAAACCTCAAAAAATAAATCATGCAAAAGACTTAAAGAGTAGAATAGAGACTCAGTAACAAAAGTCATATTTTGCATTGATATGATAAAACGACTAAGTAGAAACTAAGTATTAAATTTATACTTAGCCGTATATATTTTATTTACATTAAGGTGACCCTAAGTTTTCAGTTGGGGACTTTAAAAGATCCAAACTTACCCCCGATGGAGCTGGGGGTAACCACCAACCAAATAAAAAAAGAAGAAGGGGAACCAACATCTTAATTGTATTTAGAAAGGGGATCAACTTCTTCGCCGGCAGAGGAAGAAGGAGCAGCTTGAGACGAGGGGACTTGAGCAGCAGGAGCCTCACCTTCGGGTGAAGAGAGATTCTGACCTTGTTGAGCTTTCTCCATGGCTTCTTTGATTTTAGCCATTTCAGCGTTAAGGTCGAAACCCTCTTGACCCATTTCCATCAATGTGTCAAGGCGAGAATTCATATACGCCCAACTGACATCGACAACTGCCGCCTCCTTAAGAGCTTGGTACTCATTCTCCCATATCATAATCGTAGCTCTCAGCCCGTACCTCTCAGCCTCAATATCATCTTTGGCGGCCCTTAAAGGTGCAATAAACCTATCCAAGAATTGAATTTTGTCCAAGGCATTGCGAAGATCTTCTTGGGTCTGGGTCAGAGACTGCACAAGCTCGCCTGAATACTCTTCTTTCTGCTCCAACAAGGCTTTTAAACTCCTAGCTTCTTCTGAGGCACGGGACAACTGCTCGGCAAATGAAGACTCAAGAATGCTCTTGTCTTTGTCCACCTGGTTAGAAGAAGCCTTCTCCACTGCCAACTTTGCTGCCATGACTCTATCTTCCGTTCCAAGGTACATTTTTCTTCCTCTAAGGCCTCCATGTCGATCCTTAAGCATTCATATTTCCCCTTCCAGTTATCAACTTCAGCACGCCACTCTTTTATTTCTTTCTCCATGTTAGAAACCCTCTTCATGAGCTCCATGCCTATAAGAGATCTACAAAAAGGAAATCAGTAAAATACGATAATTACATGTACGAGCATGAAATGCAAAAGAATATACTTTACCTTCAAAGATGTATGCACGACCTCATTAGCCCAGGTAAGAGAACTGTGGCTATCTAGTTTGGTCCTCTCTGTTGGGCCTATCAAGGGCTTCAGCCACACCTCATGCTGACCAGATTTCTTAAAAAGACTCCCACCAGCTGGAATCTCTATTAGAACTTGCCGCATCTCCCTACTGGAAGACCCTACTTCTCTGATAGAAGTCACGGAAGCATGCAGAGATGTAGAAGCCACGGGCACAGAAGTCTGGGGAGCTGAGAAAGCCACGGGCAAAGTAGTAGCGGGAGCAGTAATATCCAAGAGAGCGGGGGAGGTAATAGGAGCAGATGAAGGAACTTCTCTAAAAGAAGGAGGAAAAACGTCCAAGGGAGCTTCATAAACAACAGGGCCGAAGCCTTCACGAAACAGATGATCCACAGAATCATGCCTAGGAGAGAGAGAAGCATCCTCAGAGGAAGAAGGTCTAACATCAGGCACGAAAGACACTGCTACGGGTGTAGACTCATCGTCTAAAATCACCCTCCTTCTACGTGACCTGTGCACCAAGGTGTCCTCCTCCTCTTCTTCTTCTTCTAAGGTCCTAGACCCACCAACCTTCCTCTTCGAAGAAGAAGAACCAGCAATAATTTCCTAGGCATGAGCCAGGGACATTTTGGAAACAGACATAGCAGACACTCCGCATATAGGAAACCCTATAAAAAATAAAGGGTTAAAATGAGAAAGAGATTCGAGCAAGGAAACAAACGAAAACAAAAGCTTCACTTATCGTGAGTTTTCACTTTCCAACCGTACTTCCCGGAGAAGTAATTCTAAGACCTTTCTTCCAACGGAGCAATCGACAACAACTTTTCTACCCAGCCACGGATACCAGAGACATTCTCGACAGTACCCATGATTGCTGAAAGAAGAAAAAAAACAGCTACGGTGTTAATAAAACACTTAAAGCAAAAGGGAAGGATAATGAATGTGAGCTAAAATGTACTCACGTGCACGATTCCACTTCTCGGGGAAGGGAAGATTTTCTTCACCTACTAAACCAGCAGTGGGCGCAACAATGTACCAAAGGTACCAACCTCTATCCTTATTGTCTTTAGGGGTTACCAACACTCTTTTACTCCTAACAGCCACAGTAAAAATCCCTTGACGAAATAAGGTAGGAGAATAAGGATAAATGAGATGATTAAAGGTAAAAGGAATCGAGGCTAAAGTAGCTAAACATCTGAGACACGCAACAACCCGCCACACAAGAGGACCAACTTGTCCTAAGCAAATTTTGAAGAAACGATAGAATTCGATGATGATTGGATCAATAGGAGGTTTAAACCCTAAAGTAAAAGGGTAGGTATAAACGTAAGAATTCCCCGTCTTATAAATCGTTATTATTTGGTTCTCATTTGGAATAATGATAGGAAAATTAGACTTCCAAGAACATTCCCTGCGAATAAGGGGAACTAAACCTTCAGTAATAAGGGTAGGGTACCTATCAGCACTATCAAGGGATAACGACTGATCAACAAGGAACTGACTATCCCCAGTGAAGGTAAACTCAACAGGAATGATTTCATCCACTCGTGGTTCGCGTAAGGGTTCATGATGTTCTCTACCCCTCGACGAAGATCTGGAAGCCCTAGCTCTTGGAGAAACTAAAGACCTAGCAGAAGGAGGGGAAGTAGTCTGGGAAGAAGAAGAACCTCTTAAAGGAGTAGAGCCTAAACTCCTCTGTCTACCACCTCTCCGGCTTCGCGTCGGAGCAGAAGAAGGGGTCAAATCATCCACATTTATCACACTTTTAGGTTGGTTCGATGAAGATATATTTACGAAGACAAGAAAAGAAAAACTCTTTTCAAATAAATAAGACAAATTAGAAGTGTTTCGTGAAAGTAAAGAAAAGAAAAGAGGTATTTATACTTGAAGACAACCGTCAAACATGGGAAAAAACAATGATGAGAAAGTCATAATTGAAGGTGTCACTTCGTGACTGATGCAGCCGCAAAAAGCCCTAAAAGGCGCCGAGTAACTACAGAACCAATCCAGAGGGAACATGTGGCTTGAGCATTAGATGGAAGTGACAAGCGACGCCTATGTTCAGAGAAGGATACAATGTTTCGACGTGAAACGACGACAAAATATTCCCGTCATAAATGCGTATCCACTTACCAAATATTAATCGATAAATAAATGGTAAGTGGGGGGACTATCTGTATTGGTAAAAAAAGAGTTCCACACGTATGATAATTCTTGATGACTCAGGCGACTACGTGGACTAAGGAAAACATGACATCTGGATATGATTCTATAAAGAGGTGCGAAGCAAAGAGACACGACTCAATAAACCTACGAAATAATCAGCTACGAGAAACTCAACCTGATTGAGACAAGAAAGAGACATGGTCAGAATGAATCCGGACAAAGCTACGGGCAGATTCAGAGACCCTCAATTAATGACTCACGCGTTACACAACCTTCATACAAGAATTACGGTCATTCTATGTAACGTCCCATTAATGTAATAATTAGTCATTAATGAACGATCATTGTTAGAGGTAGACGTTGTATTAAGAAATTCCCTATATAAGGGAATAAAATATAACTTGTAAGGGCATCTGAACTACGAATACAATACATTTACTTTTCTGTGCATCATATTATTGTCTATTTACTTACTCCTTTTTATTTATTATTATTTTCTGAATTATCAGAAACCCGTGTTCATCCTAAAAATAGCTTTGGTCAAAAGATCTAATTCTTTGGTTAAACAGAAACTATCTACAAATTAATATCATGGACTAGGCATCAATTGGGAAGTACTAAACCGCTTCATTAATCCTTAGGGGAAAAAAGAAAAATTCTCTATTTCAAAGTAGTAATAAGTTTGCCTTCATTAGTACAACTCTTAGAGGCTTTAGCTCCTTTTTTTTTTTTTTTTTTTTGATTTCTTTTACAAGTATGAATATGCCCTTGTCATAAAAATATCCCTATTTTAATTATCTTCTTTTCACTTTATATGACTCTGAAAATTATTGTAAGACAAGGTCTTATTCAGTAAAATGTTTTGATTATTTCTTTAGAAGTCAGTCAAAAAGTCTTTATGTAAGTTCATGTCTCAACAATAAAGAAGAAAAATAAGAAATGGACTTTCACATGAATATGGACCACTTAAATGAAAGAAGTAACTTATATTCTCCCACTTGGTACGCATATACTTACAATATTACTCAAAATTCGTAAATTATTCTTTCTGTAAAAGAAACAAAACACATGAATCATAACGATAAGTCCTCTAAGAATGAGTATTATCTTCCACGTATCACAATGTATTATGCATCTAAACTTTAGCTCATATTTCTTAATGAATAAACTCAATATTTACTCTAGGTCCATACTATAGCAATATTTTTCAAAATAACTGAATGTGTACACAATAACAATATGAGAAATTTCACACAATATCAAAGTTTCATCAATATTTGTTGTCAAAAACAAAATTACATAGTGAAACCAAGTCCTATTCTAACAACATGATCCATAAATTTAAGGATAAGCTAACATCAATTATGTTCTAATGTGCTCAATGGCCACTTTTTTTAATCTTTAATACTTTCTCTTATGGCTAGATACTTAATATCGATATGCTTACTTCGAGTTCCACTTTTGTTATTCTTAGCCATAAACACAATAACTGAATTACCACAATATATCCTTAATGGCCTAGACATCGGATCGATGATACTAAGCCCAAAATGAACTCTTCAATTGTACACCATGTGACGTAGCCTCAAAACAAGAAACGAACTCAGCCTCCATAGTGGAAGTAGCAGTCAGAGTCTGTTTGGCATTCCTCCAAGATTGCCACGGCCCGGAATGCCACCTTCGGGACCGTGATGGCGCCTAATATTTCACTTGCTAGGAAAACCAACGTTAGAGAATCAATAAGCTAATTTTTATACATTTTAGTAAATAAGGTCAAATAACTTAAAACGAAATAAAACGAGTGCGGAATAATATAAATGCCATAATATCTGCAACATTTATGATCTGGACTTACAACTCACGAGCTACTATGATTTACTACAAACATGGTCTAAAAGAAAATACATTGTTCTGAAAGAAAAGAAATAGTAAAGTAATATGACTAAGAAGAGACTCCAAGGTCTGCGGACGCCGGCAGATCTACCTTAGGTCTCCTGTCCAACAAGTCCAGCTGCTAACCTCACGATCAGCTCAAGCCGGCACCAAAATCTGCACAAGAAGTGCAGAGTGTAGTATGAGTACAATCGACCTCATGTACTCTGTAAGTGCCGAGCCTAACCTTGATGAAGTAGTGACGAGGCTAAGGCGGGTCACTCACACTACAACCTTTACGCAATATAAATAATATAGGCAGAAAAATGAAATACAGAATGAAGTAAGGCAGTCAAATGAAAGTGATAGCTACAGCTTCAGGAATAATTCAGCGATGTTACCAATCCTTAAGTGCAAAAGGGAAATACTGTAAGACTATCACATCTCAAAGGAATATAAACACACCGGTTGTTGCGGCGCGCAACCCAATCCCACCGAACGTCACATAATCCTCCATTATATCCTCGTAACAACGTTAACAACAATGAATATATATATATATATATATATATATATATATATATATATATATATATATNTCATAGTTCACCCTTATTCCACCAAAACAATCCACCCTTATTACACCTGTTGCGGCGTGCAACCCGTTCCCAAAGTAAAGTATAGATTCACCCTTATTCCACCTCAACATACCACCCTTATTTCACCTGTTGTGGCATGCAACCCGATCCCACCATATCAATATCAAGTACTCAATATGCACAATAAAATTCATAATTCAATCACAGAAAACCCTATATTTCTAAACACCAAACTGAATTAAATAGGAAACCTTGTACAACATGATAATCTGCATAAGTAATACTACACAACGATCCCTCTCCAGAATTTACAATTAGAAGGAACAAATAAACTGTTGGCCCATGTCACTGAATGGGTTTTGAAGATTGACAAATGTTGACAAGTTGAACCAGGTCCATCAAATCATANAGCAAACTGATGAAGATGACAGAAGTTGAATTCAGCTAGGACAGAAATAAAAGAAGGAAGTTGAGTTATATTTGAACTCATTTACTCAAGTAGAGTTGGATCAGAAATAAACCATGGACTCAACAACTGACTCTATAAATACTCAAAGTATTACTGCTGAAATTTATTGACGCACAAAGACTAAATTGAGTCAAGTTCTGAAAGCAAAATTCCCAGATATTTGCAAGCATAAGTATTGTGCAAAGGCTACAGTTCAACTAGAAGAAACAATTCCATCTGTTTATCAAGTTAGAGTTCCATTGTAATAGGTACACATTGTTCAAGTTAGAGTTAGCTTGAAGTCTGTAGAAATTAGCTAGAGGCTAGTTGATACAAAGAGGATTAGAATTAGTCCTAGGATTACAAAAGAGTTTATTTTGTAAGTCCGTTTGGCTCAGAGTTTTTAGTGAAGTGTTTGAGAAAATCCTACTGAGGAGTAGGTCGTGGTTTTTTCACCTTTTGAGCCAGGTGTTTTCCACGTAAAATATCTGTGTCTTTACTTTACTGCTTTAATATTCCGCAAATAGTAGTAAGTAGTACACCAAGAAGAACCAGGTTCTTCTTATTAGACAGCACTCGAAAATTGGGTACTGCACAATTAACTTATAATATTGTGTGGTATTGACGTCTAAAACAACAATTGGTATCAGAGCAGGTTATCCTTGAAAAGGATAACACCTTGGAAAAGATCAAGATGAGTGCACCACCTGGGAACTGGGAAGGTCAATCAACTGCAAGGCCACCACTCTTCAATGGCCAGTACTATTCTTGGTGGAAGAATAGAATGAAGGACCACCTTATTGAAGAGGACTATGAAGTCGGGGACATAGTCACTGATGGACCACTTGCAACAATGAAGAAAACCGCTGAAGGTGTAGATGTACCTAAGACTAGGGCTGACTGCACGGCTGAAGATCTGAAGAAATGGGAGAAGAATGCCAAAGAAAATAATTGGATAGTGTGTGGATTAGGACCAGATGAATACAGTAGAATCCAAAGCTGCACCACTGCCAAGGAAATCTGGGATACTCTACAAGTAGCCCATGAAGGAACAACTCAAGTGAAGAGGTCTAGAGGTACAATACTATACTCTCAGTATGAAAACTTCACTATGAAAGAAGGAGAGACAATTCAGGAAATGTACACAAGGTTCAGAACCTTGACAAATNATTCAACAAGGCAAAGGCACCAGAAAGGTCAGTTAATGAGGGATGCTACAAGTGTGGAAAGACTGATCATCTCATCAAAAACTTCCCTAAGTGGGAAGTAGAATGGATGAAGGAAAGATATGAAAGAAGGAACAGGAGGAAGGAACAGGTTCAACCCAAGACAAACACAACAAAGGCTATGGTTGCTGCTTGGGGGGAGAGTTCAGATGAAGAATCAGAAGATGGGGAGACTGAAGATCAGGC
>ML376725.1:28890-57492 GCA_005239525.1 Nicotiana knightiana
AAAAATTGAGATTCTAGAGCTAAAATCTGAAAACTTAAAGTTAAGACTAGGATCCAGTAAAAAGGTAGTTGATCACTCTCATGCTGTGTTAGAAGAAGACTTAGGTAAACTGAAAGATAAAATGTATGCCAAGGATGAGCAGATAAGATCTCATAAAGAAGATCTTGGCAAAGTCAAACATGAATTATATCGAACCTGTAAATGGAATAAATCCTCTGACGCCCTGATATGGCTTCAAGAGAATCATAGTAGCACCAGGAGAGGGATTGGCTTTAGAAGTCAATTGCCAAAGTGGGATCCCAAAAATAAGAATCTCACTCTTCCTGAGAATAAAATCTGCACCCATTGTGGTAATAATGGACACTACAAATATGAGTGTACTGCAAAAGAACAGGCCAGCCGGAAAAATGAGAGGTTTGTAAAAGGGAAAAACCGGCTGCCAAATTGGGCTAGGAAAAATTTGATTCATCCATTCTCTCATAGGAAAGTACCCAAACTAGTTTGGGTTCTTAAGACTAACCTTTGATTCCTTTTGTAGGTTTAAGTGAGAGGAGGCAGCCAGATTTGGTACTTGAATAGTGGCTGCTCAAAGCATATGACTGGGAACATGGAACAGTTCCTTTCACTTGAAAGTATCAAAGGAGGAAATGTCTCCTTTGGAAACGGAAAGAAAGGTGAAATCGTTGGGGTTGGTAAGGTAGGTAAGGATTATACACGATCTATTGAACATGTGTATCTAATAGATGGATTGAAATATAGTCTGATCAGTGTATCACAACTATGTGACAGAGGTAACCTGGTTGCTTTTACTTCCACAAAATGTTTTGTGATTAACCTGCTTACTGACAAGATTGTTTTGCAGGGAAAAAGAATGCATAACATCTATGTCATAGATTTGTCCACACTGTCTGAAAATGATAGTTCGGCGGTGCATCAGCACTCGTCACCTTGCATATACGCCGCTCACATGAAGTTCACATAGCACATAGGGTTCCTAATTCTCTCAATTCAAGGTTAGACACAACACTTACCTCGTTATTGTCACGACCCAAACTGATGGGCCGCGACGGGTGCCTGAGTCCTACCTGTCAAACACCCCTAAACATGCGTCTAAGATATAAACCCGAATAACATCTGCTGAATTACTAAAATAACATACTTAAAGGAAACCTGCCAAAAAGGCGTATCTATGTATACATGCAGAATACAGTAGGCGAGCCGGCAAGGCTGCTATAGACAACTATACACCCCAAAACTGAAAGCCGACAAAGCCACATACTATCCAACTATACATAACTGTACACGGACCTCTAATAGAAAGATAAATGTATAAAGACGGAACTGAGCCACGTCATACCCATAAATATACAAACATATCGTACCAAAATCAAAAGCAGCTCTGGATCAAGTGAAGCACGCCAAATCTCGCTGATCAAGGATCCTAATAAGAGGGACCGTTGACTTTCCTACCTGCACCTGCGGGCATGAAACGCAGGCCCCGTGAGATAGGGCGTCAGTACGAAAAATGTACTGAGTATGTAAGGCATGAAAATCTGTACGTAAGAGACACGAATGAAACATGGAATAAAGAAATCCATTTGTAAATATGAAAAACTTTATAAATCCTTAAACATTTATCATGTCATGCATGTGCATATAAATGTCGTGTCATGCATAGGTATTGGTGTACATAACATCATCAAGCAACTGAGGGCATCCCGTCATATCGTCTCAGCCACTGTGGGAAACATCATCAATATATACCAACTGATCAGGTGGTGGTGCGTATATAACACCATAGCCTTTTCCCATATCCCATATAAATATAATATACATATATACGCGTATATAACGCCATCTTGGTCATGGGTCAATGCACATGTATAAATGAGTGAAATGCATGAAAAATACGTAATAATCTCAATATTCCTTTAGGATAAACTTTTTTAACTGCGTATTATTCTGAGACCCATGAACATCAGATAATAATAATTCACACGGGGAATAAAGAATATAGACACCCCTAGTATTTCTATGAATAGAGTAATTTATGGAAACTGTACGTTTGCTCGTTTCTTCTGTATAATTTGGATCATGCCAAAAGAAAGAAGGGATGACCTTAACATACCTGGGGTAGGAAAAACTCCGTATAATATTGTTGGCGAAGATTGCACCGTACTTTTTGTAACTGCAAAATTTTGATGGAATTACGCTTCTGTTCCTTGAATTATTTTGAACGAAATGAAACTTCTGTTTCTGTGAAGTATTTTGAACGAAAATGAAGCTTTTGTTCTCTGAAGTATCTTGAATTAGAAATAATGGAACATGTATCTTGTTTTATAATTTTTAATGTTTTTTTTTGTTCTTCTTTTTTTCCAAATGGAATGGACAAGATTCTATATTAAACCTTACTTGAATGTTTTAGTTGTTCCAAGATAAGACACCTATATATGGAATGACTTAAGAGTCATTCCTTTATTTGTGTCCTTCTACCATGTTACTTTTCTTGGGGGGGGGGGTTTAATCTTATCTCACTTTTTAAATAATTAACTAGGTAATGTCTCGCTACCCGATAATTAATCAATTACCCGCATAATTAAAAATTATCTCAGTTTACTTAAAATTCTACTTATTTTTAATATACTTTATACATCGTATTATCACGGCCATATTGTACCTTGTATGGTACTAGTCCATAATTATCGGGTAGTATCGCTCGACCCATATTTTATCCCAAATTGGCCACTTCCAATGAAACTCGTTTTCTTTAATTCGTGTACCCTTTATCCTTCATGACACTTATTTATCGCTTGTTATAGATATCATAAATACGTTAACCTCAAGATAATCTCATCCCCGAAACTACGTCGATTAACTGAAGACGAAACTTTTAACGTACTAAAATGCGAGATGTAATATCCTTCCCCCCTTAGAAACATTCTTCCTCGAATGTTCAACTGCCCGGGATCTATATAAATTTTGGCAGGATCGCCCTTTTAACAACACTACTACCAACTCTCCCTGTAGAAGTTTAATAATCCAACGCCACACAGGACCACAATCATCAATAACAAAAATGTCCTCACACGACCAATGACAATAACCAACATAAGAATTTATACACGTACCTTATGGTTATGACATCTCAGTCGGATCCTTCTCTAGATGAGGAAATAGGTAGGGATATCTAGACTTCATGTCTTCCTCGGCCTCCCAAGTCATTTCTTCCACATTGTTGTTCCTCCAAAGTACTTTCACGGAGGATACCTCCTTATTCTGTAGCTTGCGGTTTTTTCAGTCTAGGACAGCAACCGGAACTTTCTCATATGACAAGTCCTCTGTTATCTGTACCTCATCTATGGGCACCACTCGGGTAGGATCACCAATGCACTTCCGTAACATAGATACGTCAAAACCGGATGGACAGACTCCAATTCCGAGGGCAATTCTAACTCATAAGGTACTTGGCCCACTCTCCGAATGATCCCTATAAGGCCCAATATACCGTGGGCTAAGTTTGTCTTTCTTGCCAAACCTCATCACACCCTTTATAGGTGATACTTTTAAGAATACCCAGGCATTAACCCCGAACTCCAAATCTCGTCGCCGCACGTCAGAATATGAATTATGATGACTTTGAGTTGTCAACAATTGATCTCGGATAAGTTTTACTTTTTCTATGGCTTGCTGAACCAGGTCTGGCCCATGTAATCCAGATTCTCCAACATCAAACCACCCTATAGGCGACCTACACTTTCATCCATAAAGAGCTTCGTATGGAGCCATCTAAATACTTGAATGGTAGCTATTATTATATGCGAACTCAATAAGCGGTAGATGATCATCCCAGCTACCTTTGAAGTCTATTACACAAGCTCGTAACATATCCTCCAATATCTGAATAGTACGCACAGCCTGTCCGTCGGTCTGGGGATGAAATGTTGTACTAAGACTTACTTGAGTCCCCAATCCTTTTTGGAAGGACCTCTAGAAGTTAGCTATAAATTGAGCTCCTCTATCCGAGATAATAGATACAGGGACACCATGTAGCCGTACTATCTCCTTAATATAAAGCCTTGCATAGTCCTCTGAGGAATATGTAGTTCTAACGGACAGGAAATGAGCTGACTTTGTAAGCCTATCAACAGTCACCCATATCGAATCGAACTTACGCTGGGTACAAGGTAAGCCTACGATGAAATCCATATTGATTACTTCCCATTTCCAAGTCGGAATCTCCATAGTCTGCAATAATCCACCGGGTTTCTGATGCTCAATCTTAACTTGCTGACAGTTAGGACACTGAGCAACAAACTCCTCTATATCCTTTTTTCATTCCATCCCACCAATATACTTCCCTGATATCATGATACATCTTTGTGTCTCCTGGATGGACAGAATAACGAGAATAGTGAGTTCCTCCCATAACCTGCCAACGCAACCCTGCAACATTAGGCACAAATAATCGCCCTCGATATCTGAGGACCCCATCTTCTGTAATTTCAAACAGTGTCTTCTTCTTCTGAAGGGTGGTATCCCTATAATGAACTAACACAAGATCCTCGTACTGGCGTTATATTACTTCAGTTACTAAAGAGGATGTTTCCGTATCCTGAATTGTAATTCCAATATCACCTGAGTCCAATAACCGAACTCCAAGACTAGCTAGCTGATGAACCTCATGGGATATTCCCCTCTTTTCTAGATGTAAATACAACATGCTACCCATAGATCTACGGCTGAGGGCATCGGCTACTACGTTCGCCTTCCCCGGATGGTATAATATATCAACGCCATAGTCCTTAAATAGATCCAACCATCTCCTTTGACATAAATTCAATTCCTTTTGCTTGAAGATGTACTGGAGGCTCTTATGATCCGTATAGATATCAAAATGAGTGCCATACAAGTAGCGCCTCCACATCTTTAGTGCATGAATCACTGTGGCTAACTCTAAATCATGGGTTTGGTAGTTCTTCTCGTGCTTTCTTAGTTTTCTAGAAGCATAAGCCACAACCTTACTATGCTGCATCAGCACAAAACCCAACCCAACGCCTGAAGCGTCATAATCAATCACATAACCATCAGTCCCTTCTAGGAGCATTAGAACAGGTGCTGACGTTATTCTGTCCTTTAATGCCTGGAAACTCCGTTCACAAGCATCAGTCCATTGAAACTTTGCTCCCTTCTGAGTCAACTCTGTCAAAAGTGCTGAAAGGGAAGAAAATCCCTCTACAAAATCTCCTGTAATAACCTGCCAAACTGAGAAAGCTATGTACCTCTGTCGGTGTTGTGGGTCTAGGCCAAGTTTTCACTGCCTCAATCTTTTGTGTATCCACCCAGATGCCTTCACCCAAAATGACATGCCCAAGGAAGGCTAGAGTTCAACCAGAATTCATATTTAGAGAATTTTGCATACAACTTCTTTTTTTGTAGAACTCTGAGCACAGTACGCAGATGATCAACATGATCGGTCTCTGAATGAGAATACACCAATATATCATCCATAAATATAATTACGAACAGATATAAAAAGAGCCTGAATACACGGTTCATCAAATCTATGAATACTGCTAGGGTATTGGTCAAACCGAATGAAATAACACGAAACTCAAAGTGCCCATATCTAGTCCTGAATGCTGTCTTCGGAATATCTTCATCCTTAAGCCTTACCTGATGGTACCCGGACCTCAAGTATATTTTTTAAAAATACTTGGCACCTTGCAACTGATAAAATAAATCATCAATCCTTGGGAGCGGGTACTTATTCTTGATTGTCACCTTATTCAACTGTCTATAATCGATACACATCCGTAAGGAACCGTATTTCTTCCTTACAAATAAAACAGGTGCTCCCCGTGGTGATGTGCTAGGTCTGATAAAGCCTTTTTCAAGCAAATCCTTTAGTTGTTCCGTCAACTCTTTCATCTTTGCGGGGGAATTCTATAGGGAGGAATATGTATTGGATGATTATCTGGTATTAGGTCAATAGCAAACTTAATTTCTCTCTCTGGTGGGAAACCCGGAAGCTCATCGGGAAACTCATTAACCACAGGGATGGACTGAATGGTTGGTGACTCTACTTCCGTATCTGAACCCGAACTAAGTGATAAATATCTTACTGATCATCTTCCTTGCCTTGAGATAGGAAATAAATCTACCCCTCGACGATGCCGTATTACCTTTCCACTCCAAAGCAGGCTCCCCTGGAAATTTAAATCGGACTATCTTTGATCTAAAATCAACGTTGGCATGACAAGAAGCTAACCAATCCATACCCATTATAACATCAAATTCTACCATATCTAACTCGATTAGTTCTGCTACGGTAGATCGACCATGAACTACTATTATACAACCCCTATATACTTGCTTAGCTATCACTGAGTCCCCAACAGGTGTAGATACCTCAAAAGGTTTAACCAATTCAGGTTTTATTTCAAACTTACTAGCAACCAATGGAGTAACGTATGATAAGGTGGAACCTGGGTCAATCAGTGCATATACATCATATGAGGAGACTAATAATATACATGTAACAACATCGGGAGATGACTCCTGGTCCTGTCGTCCTGCCAATGCATCAATGCGGTTCTGAGGACTGCTCGAGCTAGATGCTCCGCCTCTGCCTCTACCACGACTCATTGGTACTTGTGGAACTTGCCCAGGAGGCCGTACTGATCATGACGAACCAGCTACAGATCCTGCTGGCTGAGATACTCTTGCATCACCTCTCATTGGACAATCCCTTATAACGTGGATCGGATAAACACAAGTATAACAAACACCTAATTCCATACGACACTGCCCGGTATGATGCTTACCACATTAAGCACATCATGGCAAGGGCGGCCTCATCTGACTTGACTCACCCTTATACTGAAAACCTGAGGCCCTGAAATTCTGACCAGACCCTGGATATGTAGAACGATCAAATCTCTTACCGCCAAACTGAGGGGGCGCGCTAGCCGCTGGCTGGGCTGGATACCTCGGGTACTATTGCCTTTGACCACCTCGAAACTCACCAAAAGGACTCGAAGACCTCGCCCTCTTATTCTGGGCCCTATCATGCTCATGATCGACCCTATGTTTCTGCTTACGCTCCTCTATACCCTGAGCATATGCCTGAATACGAGAAATATCCATGTCTGGCTTAAGCAAGACCAACATACAATCGTTAAGCAAGTGAAGCTCTAATCCCATCACGAATCGGTGAACCCGATCCTCCATCTTAGACACAATAGTGGAAGCATACCTAGCCAACGAATCAAACTGAATATTGTACTCTCGAACACTCATGTTCCCCTTCCGAAGGGTCAAGAACCTATCAACTCTGGCCCGTCTAAGCTCTGGTGGCAGATAATGACAAAGAAAAGCTTCTGTAAACTCCTGCCATACTGCTGGAGGGGCATCCTCACCTCTGGACAATTCCCAAGACTCGTACCAATTAACAACAACATCTCGGAGTCTATAGGAAGATAGATCAACTAACTCAGTCGCTGTGGCCTTAATTACCCTTAATGTCCTCTACATTCTATCAATAAATACCTGAGGGTCTAAATTAATGAAGTCACGAACCCTCGCACTGGCATACCTATCTGCATGACAAATACCTACTTCCTGACGCCGAGCCTGCGTGGTTACTAATCGGGTTAATAGCTGAATAACATCTCTCATCTTCTGACCCGGTGTATCCGGCTGAGGAGCTGGACGTACTGGGGCGGGCGCTGGAGCTGGTGCCCCTTGAAACTCTTCTGGAAAAGGCGGGGTATGAGAAGTCTGAGATGGAATCTCACTATGAGACTCTCCCTGAGCCCTGGTAACTCGTGGCGCTCGAGTAGTAGTCTCACCAGCCACAGACTTTCCTTTCTAGGCGACTGTAGTCTTTGGATGCATTACTGAAAATATAGCATATTGTTAGGAACATGAATTCTTGTATCGCACGATCTAAGATAAAAAGAGAGGATAACATCCTATATTTCCTGTAGCCTCCTGTTTATTAGTGTGGTGCACAACACACCCATAAATAAGACTCTACTAGACACGGTCTGTAGACAACTCTAGGACAGAACTGCTCTGATACCACTTTTGTCACGACCCAAGCTGATGGGCCGTGACGGGTGCCTAAGTTCTACCTGTCAAACACCCCGAAGCATGCGTCTAAGATATAAATCTGAAAAACATCTGTTGAATTACGAAAATAACATACATGAAGGAAACCTGCCAAAAAAGAATATGTACGTATACATGCAGAATACAGTGGGTGAGCCGACAATACTGCTATAGACAACTATACACCCCAAAACTGAAAGCCGACAAGGCCATATACTATCCAACTGTACATAACTATCTACAGACCTCTAATATAAAGATAACTGTATAAAGACAGAACTGAGCCACATCATACCCATACATATACAAACATATCGTACCAAAATCAAAAGCAGCTCCGGATCAAGTGGAGCACTCCAACTCTCGCTGATCAAGGATCCTAAGAAGGGGGACCGTCGACTTGCCTACCTGCACCTGCGGGCATGAAATGCAGGCCCCGTGAGATAGGGAGTCAGTACAAAAAATGTACTGAGTATGTAAGGCATGTAAATCTGTACGTGTGATGACCTAAGGGGTCATTCTATGAATTTAGACTCCGTTCTAGGCTTATTAGACATAAAATTATTAATTTAAATACCTCAATTTGCGTGTGCAGTCCTGGCGTGAAACCAGAAAGCTTTTATGTGAAAATATGAGAAATAGTGATTTCTAGAGTTAAAATTTGATTATAGTTGACTTTGGACAACATTATGAGTAAACGTACCCGGATCTGTGTTCCGACGATCCTGGGAGGTACGCAGTAAAATATGGGACTTGGGCGTATGCCCCGAAATGAATTCCGAGGTCCCAAGCCTTAGAAATCAATTTTTTAAATAAATTATTTTGATGAAATATTAATGAAATAAAGAAAAGAATTAATGTTTGAAACCATTGGTATCGAGCCTGTATTTTTGTTCCAGAGCCCGGTACAAATCTTTTGTAGTATTTAAATGTTAACTGTGAAATTTAGGGGAAAGCGGAGGTTATTTGATGTGATTTGGACGTCCGGTTGAGAAATAATGAACTTTGAGTGTTCTTGAGAAAAATGATGAGTTTTGAGGTTTAATTCATAGTTTTACATGTTATTTTCATGATTGATCGCACGAACAAGTCCGTATGATATTTTTAGACTTGCGTGCATGTTTGGTTTAGAGCCCCGAGGGCTCGGGTGAGTTTCAGATAGGCCACATGTTGTTTAAACATGTAAAATGCTGCTGTAAAATTTCTTTCTGGTGCACAATGATCTTTTGTGCTATGCGATCGCATAGTAACTACCGCGATCGCATAGAGTAAATTCTGGGGGTTCACCAGTTGTACTATGCGAACGCATAGCTTACCTATGCGAACGCACTGGGTTAAATTGGGCCTGGGGGAGGGGAGTCCAGTACACTATGCGAACGCAACCCCCCCCCCCCCCCCCCCCNATATAAATACATTGTTAAACACGGACATAACCCTTTTTCTTCATAATTTTCGAACCCCACAGCCCTAAGGACGATTTTCTTCATCAAAGTTCATCCCCAAGTTGTTGGTAATCAATTCTAAACTTTAGTCTTTCAATTACCCAACGTTTTTCATCACATTTAAATCAAAAGCTAAGAATTTTCATGGTAAAAATTGAGGGTTTGGGTAGAATTAGGGAATTTTGTAAAAATCGAACCTTTAGCTCAAATTGAGGTCGAATTTCGAAACTAATTATATATTCGGGCTCGTGGGTGAATGGGTAAGCGTAATTTGGTCCGAACCCCGAGTTTGGACCAAGCGGGCTCGGGGTCGGGTTTAAACTTTTTTTGAGAAAACTTAGGAAAAATTATAATTTTCAGTAAAGTTAGTTCCTTTAGAATTAATTAATGATATAGTTAATTATGATTAGATTCGAGTGTATTGGAGGTGAATTCAAGAGGAAAAACTATAATTGAACAGTGAGTGGCCTGCGAAACTGAGGTAAGTGCTTGGTTTAACCTTGACTTGAGGGAATAGGAATCCCCAACTAAATTGTTATGTGAAACTGCATGTGAGTGGTGTATAGGTGAGGTGACGAGTATCTATGCACCACCAAATTATCCGTTTACATGATCCCGTCCCCATTTCCAATATAATTGCTTCATGTTTTTAATTGTTTCACGTTCATTGTTATCTTATATAATTACTTGGCTTGTTATATTGTTGCAAGTCTTGTTGCAATCATGTTTGGGAAGGTATTAGTTGTTTTCCTTGGTCTCACTATGGTACATAAAGACTGAGTGGGTTGTCATTTTTTTACGAGATGTATATATATATATATATATATATATATATATATATATATATATATATATATATATATATATATATATATATATATATATATAGATATATATATGTATATGTATACTCCTGTTGGTTCATTTTGAGATATTATTTATGAAGTTGTGAGAACTACCGTTTATTGTTTATGACTATTGAGACAAAAGTATTGTGAAAGGCTTGGCCTGACTTGTGAAAGTTTTGATAGAAATAAATATATATGACTGTGATAAGGGTGGACAGGGGAAATAAATATATATGACTGCCATAAGGGTGGATAGAAAAAATAAATATATATGACTGTGATAAGGGTGGACAGGGGAAATAAATATATATATGACGTGATAAGGGTGGACAGGGGAAATATATATGACTGTGATAACGGTGGACAGGGAAAATAATGACAGTGATAAGGGAGGATAATTATGCTTTACTGATTTTTATTACAAAGATTTGGAAGTTTATTGTTTTATCCTACCGTTTTTCCATATCTTGCACATTTGGTTATTTTAAATTAAAGTTTGGAAACATGGAAAGTTGTGTGAAATTTCGATGACAGTTGAGGCTGGAATAGGCGACTGAGTTATTTTATTTATTTATTTATTGTTGCATTTATATTTTTTTGTTTGCGTAGAATTGTTTTATTACTTTATTATATACACGTATTGTCGCAGGTTAAGTTATAATTGCCCCGCCTTAGCCTCGTCACTACTTCGTCGAGGTTAGGCTCGACACTTACTCAGTACATGGGGTCGGTTGTACCGATACTACACTCTGCACTCTTTTGTGCAGATCCAGGTACCGGCCAGCAGTAAAGATTTTTGGTAGCCGCTATTCATTATCCGGAGACACGAGGTATATCTGCCGGCGTTCACAGATCCCAAGAGTCTTCTTCTAGTTCGTAGAGACTGTTTTATATTTTCGCAAAACAGTATACTATTTCTTTCAGCCCATTATTTGTAGTATTCTTAGTAGTTCGTGAATTGTGACACCAGACCCTGGGGTAGTCTTAGAGTTATTTATATAATTAGTTCGTGGTTCGGTTTATTTGGTTGTTTATCATTTTATATTTGGAGTTATTCATTGGAAACAATTAGATTAAGTTTACTTTAAAATTATTTTATTATGTTTAAATGGATAATCAAAGGAAAGTAGTTAATCGAACTCTAACGTTGATTTGCCTAGCGAGTGTGATGTTAGGCGCCATCACGAACTCTAAGGTTGAGAATTTGGTTCGTGACAGTACGTAAGAGACATGGATGAAACATGGAATAAGGAAATCCATCTGTAAATCTGAATAACTTTATAAATCCTGAAACATTTATAATGTCATGCGCATGCATATAAATGTCGTGTCATGCAGTATTGGTGTACATAACATCATCAAGCCACTGAGGGCATCCCATCATATCGTCTCGGCCACTGTGGGCAACATCATCAACACATACCAACTGATAAGGTGGTGGTGCGTATATAACGCCATAACCTTTTCCCATATCCCATATAAATATAATATACATATATACGCATATATAAAGCCATCTTGGTCATGGGTCAATGCACATGTATCAATGAGTGAAATGCATGAAAAATAAGCAGTAATCTCAATATTCCTTATGGATAAACTTTTTCAACTGCGTATTATTCTGAGACCCATGAACAGAAGATAATAATAATTCACATGGGGAATCAAGAATATAGACACCCCTAGAATTTCTATGAATAGAGTAATTTATGGAAACTGTGCGTTTGCTCGTTTCTTTTATATAATTTGGACCATGCCAAAAGAAAGAAGGGATGGCCTTAACATACCTGGGGTAGGAAAAACTCTGTATAATATTCTTAGCGAAGATTGCACCGTACTCTTTTGTAACCGCAAAATTTTGATGGAATTACGCTTCCGTTCCTTGAATTATTTTGAACGAAATGAAGCTTTTGTTTCTGTGAAGTATTTTGAACGAAAATGAAGCTTTTGTTCTCTGAAGTATCTTGAATTGGAAATAATGAAACATGTCTCTTGTTTTATAATTTTTAACATTTTTTTTGGTTCTTCTTTTTTTCCAAATGGAGTGGAAAAAATTCTATATTAAACCTTACTTGAATGTTTTAATTGTTCCAAGATAAGACACTTGTACATGGAATGACTTAAGAGTCATTCCTTTATTTGTGGCCTTCTGCCACGTTACTTTTCTTGGGGGGAGGGGGGAGGGTTAATCTTATTTCACTTTTTTAATAATTAACTAGGTAATGTCCCGCTACCCAATAATTAACCAATTACCCGTATAATTAAAAATTATCTCAATTTACTTAAAATTTTACTTATTTTTAATATACTTTATACATCATATTATCACGGTCATATGATACCTTGTATGGTACTAGTCCATAATTATCGGATAGTATCGCTCAACCCGTATTTTATCCCAAATTGGCCACTTTCAACGAAACTCATTTTCTTTAATTCGTGTACCCTTTATCCTTCATGACACTTATTTATCGCTTGTTATAGATAGCGTAAATACGTTAGCCTCAACATAATCTCATCCCCGAGACTACGTCGATTAACTGAAGACGAATCTTTTAACGTACGAAAACGCGAGATGTAACAATTATTAAGACCACTCATTGTTGAACCACGACATTGCCTCTCGAACAAGACTCAAAACAAATAGAATCTAGAAAATTACCAACCAAACGTTTCAAATTAAGCTTTAGAAACTACCCACGGTAGCAAAGAATTTAATTTAGGCCATTTTTGAAAAAATCAACAAAAGCCAACCCCCGGGCCCGTTTGGTCCAATCCAATTCATACCGAAACTCGATTACCCATTCACCCCCGGACCCGGTTATGTAATTTTTTTTGGAATCAGACCTCAATTTGAGGTCTAAATCCCTAATTTCTACCCAAAAACCCTCAATTCCACCATGAAAATACTAGATTTTAGGTTAAAAACTTGTGAAATGTAATGAACGATTGAAAAGAAATAGGTTAGAATCACTAACCAACGATTTGGGGAAGAAAGAGTCTTGGAAAAATCGCCCCTAGGGTTCTAGGTTTTGAAAATTTGAAGAATGAACCAAAATTCCCGTCTAAGTAAAGTCTTGATCACCTGCAGATGTCGCATTTACGACCTGCGAATCCCGCAAATGCGAAGAAGGCATCGCAATTGTGAAGCCATCGCATCTCTGCATTCATCGCATTTGCGATGAGAAGTTCGCAAATGCGAACACTGTCTTTTCCACAATTGAGACCAATTGATCGCATTTGCGATCACCGCCTCCACTTGACCCCCTTCGCAAAAGCGATGCTATGTTTGCTAATGCGAAAACCTGTGGCCCAGCTACTCTTTGCAAATGGGATGAGTAGCTCGCAAATGCGAACTCATTAGAGGTCGCAAATGCAAAGCCTGATCTCGAAAATGTGAGATCAGAGGCCTGCACCAGAACTGAAACACCAGCAACATTTTCTAAGTCCAATTTCACTCCATAGCCTATCGAAAACTCACCCGAGCCCTCGGGGCTCTAAACAAACTATGAACACAAGTCTAAAAACATCATACGAACTTGCTCGCGCGATCAAATCGCAAAAATAACACCTAGACTACGAATTGAACACCATATCAAATGAAATTTTCAAGAAAACTTAAAACTTCTATTTTCACAACCGAACGTCTGAATCCTGTCAAACCAACTCTGTTTGTCACCAAATTTGACAGACAAGTCATAAATGTACTATTGAATCTATACCGGGCTCCAGAACCAAAATACGGGCCCGATATCCAAAAGTAACACATCGATAAAATATTTCAAGTTCATTAAGCCTTAGACTTTCAAATTTTTGTAAAATGCGATAACTTGGGCTGGGGACTTCCGAATTCGATTCCAGGCATATGCCCAAGTCCCATATCACGATAAAGACCCACCGGGATCATTAAAACATGAATCTGGATCCGTTTTCTCAAAACGTTGACCGAAGTCAACTCAAGTAGATTTTAAGGCAAAATTTCATATTTTTCTCATTTTTTAACTTAAAAGCTTTTGCGGAAAGATGCCCAGACTGCACGCAAATCGAGGAAGGCTAAAATAAGATATTTAAGGCATCAGATCAGAATTAGGTTCTAAAACATAAGATATTCTCCACCTCTAAAACAATTGTTCGTCCTCGAACGGACATAGAAAAGTACCTGAACTTTTGAAAAGGTGGGGATATGTACTCCGTATGTTCGACTCGGACTCCCAAGTAGCTGCCTGGATGGGCTGACCTCTACACTGCATTCGGACTGAAGGATAACTCTTCGACCTCAACTGACGAACCTACCGGTCTAGAATAGCTACCAGCTCCTCCTCTTAAGTTAAATCCTTGTCCAACTGGACAGAGCTGAAATCTAACAAATGGGATGGATCGCCGTGATACTTCCGAAGCATGGACACATGGAACACTGGATGAACTGCTGATAGCCCCAGTGGCAACGCAAGCCTATAAGCCACCTCTCCCACTCCCTCCAGAATCTCAAAGAGCCTGATATACCTAGGGCTAAACTTTCCCTTCTTTCCGAGCCTCATTACACCCTTCATGGGTGATACCCGGAGGAATACTCTCTCCCCGACCATGAATGAAACATCACGAACCGTATGGTCGGCATAACTCTTCTGCCTGGACTGAGCTGTGCGAAGTCAATCCTGAATAATCTTGACCTTATCCAAGGCATCCTGTACTAGATATGTACCCAAAAATCGAGCATACCTCGGCTCGAACCAGCAACCGGCACCGACTACCCTATAATGCCTCATAGGGAGCCATCTGGATGCTTGACTGGTAGTTGTTTTTGTACGTGAACTCCGCAAGGGGCAAGAACTGATCCCACAATCCTCCAAAGTATATAACATATGCGTGGAGCATATCCTCTAATATATTAATAGTGCGCTCGGACTGTCCGTCCGTCTGAGGATGAAACGCTAAGCTCAACTCAACCCGCGTGACCAACTCACGTTGTACTACCCTCCATAAGTGCGAGGTAAACTGCGTACCTCAATCAGAAATGATAGACACAGGCACAGCGTGAAGACGGACGATCTCGCGGATATAAATCTTTGCAACCGCTCCGAAGAATAGGTAACTGACATAGGAATGAAATGTGATAACTTAGTCAGCTTGTCCACAATGACCTAAACTACGTCGAACTTCCTCTGAGTCCGTGGGAGTCCAACTACGAAATACATAGTGATGCACTCCCATTTCCACTCAGGAATCTCTATCTTCTGAAGAAAACCACCAGGTCTCTAATGCTCATACTTTACTTGCTGACAATTTAGACAACGATCTACATAAGCAACTATAACCTTCTTCATCCTCTTCCACCAATAATGCTTCCGCAAGTCCTGATACATCTTGGCGACGCCCAGATGAATAGAATATAGGGAACTTTGGGCCTCCTCAAGAATCAACTCATGAAGTCCATCCACGTTAGGCACACAAACACGACCCTGCATCCTTAAGACTCCGTCATCTCCAACAGTTACCTGCTTGGCACCTCCGTGCCGCACTGTGTCCCTAAGGACCAACAAATGAGGGTCGTTGTACTGACGGTCTCTAATGCGCTCAAACAAAGAAGATCGAGCGACTGTACAAGCTAGAACACGGATAGGCTCTGAAATATCCAACCTCACAAATTGATTGGCCAAAGTTTGAACATCTGATACTAGCGGCCTCTCACCGACTGGAATGAATGCAAGGCTTCCCATACTCGCTGCCTTTCTACTCAAGGGGTCAACCACCACACTGGCCTTCCCGGGATGATACAAGATGGTGATATCATAGTCTTTCAATAGTTCCAACCACCTCCTCTGCCTCAAATTGAGATCCTTTTTCTTGAACAAATGTTGAAGGCTCCGATGATCCGTGAAAACCTCACACGACACACCGTAAAGATAGTGCCTCCAAATCTTCAGCGCATGAACAATAACTGCCAACTCTAAGTCATGGAAAGGATAATTCTTCTCATGAACCTTCAAATGCCGCGACGCATATGCAATTACCCTGTCCTCCTGCATCAATACTGCACCGAGCCCAACACGGGACTCATTGTAATATACCGTATAAGATCCTGAACCAGTGGGAAACACCAATACCGGCGTTGTAGTCAAAGCAGTCTTGAGCTTCTGAAATCTCGCCTTAGACTCGCATGACCATCTGAACGAGGAACCCTTTTTGGTCAACCTAGTCAATGGGGCTGCTATAGATGAAAACCCCTCTACAAATCGATGGTAATAGCCCGCCAAACCCAAGAAACTCCTGATCTCCGTGGCTGAAGTGGGTCTAGTCCAGTTCTGAACTGCCTCAATATTCTTATGATCTACCCGAATGCCCTCTGTTGATACAACGTACCCCAAGAAAGCGACTGAATCCAACCAAAACTCGCACTTTGAAAACTTCGCATATAACTGCCTGGCTCTCAGAGTCTGAAGTGCAGTCCTATGATGCTGCTCATGCTCCTCTCGACTGCGGGAGTATATCAAGATATGATCAATAAAAACAATTACAAAGGAGTCCAAATAAGGCTTGAACACTCAGTTCATCAAATCCCTGAATGATGTTGGGGAATTTTTCAACCCAAAGGACATCACTAGAAACTCATGATGCCTGTACCGAGTCTGAAAAGCTGTCTTAGGGACATCAGATGCCCTAATCCTCAACCGATGGTAGTCAGATCTCAAAATCTTCAAAAACACCTTGGCACCCTAAAGTTGATCAAATAAGTCATCAATCCTTGGTAATGGATACTTGTTCTTGATGGTGTATTTGTTCAACTGCCGATAATCTATGCACATCCTCATCGATCCATCCTTTTTCTTTACGAACAACACAAGCACACCCCTGGGCGAGACACAAGGTCTAATGAAGCCCTTATCAAGCAAATCTTGCAACTATTCCTACAATTCTTTCAGCTTTGGAGGGGCCATGCGGTATGGAGGAATGGAAATGGGCTGAGTGCCCGGAGCCAAATCAATACATAAATCAATATCCCTATCGGGTGGCATCCCCGATAGGTCTGCAGGAAACACCTCTGGAAACTCACGAACAACTGGTACTGAATCCATGGAAGGAACATCTGCACTAGAATCGCGGACATAAGACAAATAAGCTAGACACCCCTTCTCGACCATACGTCGAGCCTTCATATAAGATATAACCCTGTTGGTATAATGGCTATGAGTCCCCCTCTACGCTAATCGAGGCAACCCCGGCAAGACTAAGGTCACCGTCTTAGCGTGACTGTCCAATATAGCGTGATAAGGTGATAACCAATCCATACCCAAGATAACATCAAAATTAACCATATCGAGAAGTAGAAGATCTACACTAGTCTCAAGACTCCCAATAGTGACTACACTTGAATGATAAATGCGGTCTACAACAATAGCATCCCCCACCGGTGTAGACACATACACAGGAGCACTCAAAGCATCACGAGGCACAACTAAATATGAAGCAAGATAAGATGACACATAAGAGTAAGTAGAACCCGGATCAAATAGAACTGAAGCATCTCTACTACAAACTGAAATAGCACACGTGATAACAACGTCCGATGACTCAGCCTCAGGCCTGGATGGAAAAGCATAACATAGGGGTTGGGCCAAACAACCCTGAACTATGTCTCTAGGATGGCCTCTAGCTGGCTGGCCTCCACCTCTAATGACCTGACCTCTACCTAACAGTCTGGCCGCTACCTCTGACTGCCTGAACCCTACCTCTAGCTGGTTGAACAGGCGGTGCAGCAACTAGTACCGGGACCATGGCACGAGAACCCTGATGTTGTGGTGTGACGCCCAATAATGTTGGAGAGGTCCTCTTGATATGCCCATAACCACCACACTCGAAACATCCATCCTGGTACTGTGGATGTGTGAACTGAGACTAACCCGAACGGGCCGGATAACCATGGTAATAACTCTGAATAGGAGGTGCACTGATAGGAGCTGGTGGTGCACTGTAGGTTGGTTGTCCAGAATGAGGCACATAAGGACCATGACTCCCTGAAGCACTGAATGAAACCGCCTGGGAGGATGGCCTCTACAAAAAGTACCCCTGCCTCCAAATGAGGCACCGATGAACCCACCGGAATGACGAGGTGTTTTGTCAGACCCCTGACCTCCCTGTGCAAGAACTATCTCGACTCGCCTAGTAACATTGGCAGTTGCCTGAAAAGAAATCTCACCCCCAGTCTCCTTAGCCATCTGCAATCTGATAGGCTAAGCAAGTCCCTCAATAAACCTCCTCACCCTCTCTCTCTATCTCTATCTCTATCTCTCTCTCTCGGTAGGAAGTAGAAGAATAGCATGACGGGCCAAGTAAAAGTCATACTGCCTATTAGAGACACTCAAACTAACGACGATGCTCCTCTCTCAATACGATAGGGAGGAACTTCTCTAGGAAGAGCTAAGAGAACTGGTCCCAAGTAAGAGTAGGCGACCAAGCTGGTCTAGTCAACAAATAATCTCTCCACCATTTCTTGGAGGAGCCAGTGATATGAAATGCAGCAAAATCGACCCTATTGGTCTCCACTATACCCATGTTCTGTAGCACCCCATGACAGTTGTTAAGATACTCCTAGGGATCCTCTGAAGATGCACCACTGAAGTGAACTATAAAGATCTTAGTAAACCTTTCCAATCTCCATAAAGCCTCAGAAGACATAGCTGACCCATCATCAGCCTGTACCGCAACGACCGACTGAACTACTCCGACTGGATGGGTTGCTGGAGTCTGATACTAGGGAGCCATCTACTCCGGAGTGTGGGTAGCAGGATTCTGTGCTTCTCCTCCAGCCTGAGAGACAGCTGGTGCCATGGTAAATGCGCTAGTCTGGGCCACACTCTCCATAAGGCCCACCAAACGGACCAAAGCGTCCGGAAGCACTAGGGTGGCAATGAACCCCTCTGGAACCTGAGCTGGCCCGGCAGGAACAGTCTGGGATGGAACCTCCTCATCAAACTCTGCCTGAGGCTCCACTGCTGGTGCTTTTGCTCGGGCTCTGGGCTGAGCCCTGCCCCCTGCCCCTGCCTCGGCATCTGGCACAACCTCGGCCTCAACCTCTACTCCTCATAAGAACTGCCACTAGGGGCTCTGAATGCTGCTCAACTAAAGATGCGGTACGTGTTTCTCACCATCTGCGAGAGAATAAGAGTGAAGAGTTCAATTAGCATTTAGAGAACAAAATTGCACGATAGATAAGAATAGAAGTGAAATTTGTTCCTAAACTTCATATCCTCTGGAAGATAAGTACATACTTCTCCGTACCGATCCTCCAAACTCTACTAACCCCGCTCCTGAATTGTGAGACCTAGGCAACCGAGTACCCTGATACCAACTTGTCACGACCCGGAATTCCCTTCTTCGGGACCTTGATGGTGCCTAACATTTCACTTGCTAGGCAAGCCAACGTTAGCGAATCAATAAGCCAATTTTTATACATTTCAGTAAATAAGGTCAAATAAGTAGAACGAAATAAAATAAGTGCGGAATAATATAAATGCCATAATATCTGCTACATTTAAGATCTGGAGTCACAAGTCACGAGCTACTATGATTTACTACAAACAAGGTCTGAAAGGAAATACATTGTTCTAAAAGAAAAGAAACAGTAAAGTAATGTGACTAAGAAGAGACTCCAGGGTCTGTGGACACCTTCAGATCTACCTTGGGTCACCTGTCGAACAAGTCCAGCTGCTAGCCTCATGATCAGTTCGGGCCCACACCAAAATCTGCACAAGAAGTGAAGAGTGTAGTATGAGTACAACCGACCCCATGTACTCTGTAAGTGTCGAGCCTAACCTCGACGAAGTAGTGATGAGGCTAAGGCGGGTCACTCACACTACAAATGTATGCAATATAAATAAAATAGACAGAAAAAGGAAATGCAAAACAAAGTAAGACAGTCAAATGAAAGTGATAGCTACAACTTTAGGAATAATTCAGCAACGTTAAGAATTTACCGATACTTAAGTGCAATAGGGAAATACCGTAAGACTATCACAGCTCAGAGGAATATAAACACACATGTTGTAGCGCACGCAATCCGATTCCCCCGAACGTCACATAATCCTCCCTTATATATAAGTGTTGCGGCATGCAGCCCGATCCCACCATATCACGCTATGATAATCACAGTTCACCCTT
Organism: Nicotiana knightiana; assembly: GCA_005239525.1. Lineage (NCBI taxonomy): Eukaryota > Viridiplantae > Streptophyta > Magnoliopsida > Solanales > Solanaceae > Nicotiana > Nicotiana knightiana. Next base: position 49,448 of record ML376725.1, read on the forward strand.
ATTCCACCAAAACAATCCACCCTTATTACACTTGTTGCGGCACATAACCCGTTCCCCTCGTACAGTATAGATTCACCCTTATTCCACCTAAACATACCACCCTTATTTCACCTGTTGCGGTGTGCTACCTGATCCCACCATATTAATATCAAGTACTCAATATGCACAGTAAAACTAACAATTCAAATCACAAAAAATCCTTTACAATTTATAAACACCAAACTGAAACAAATAGGAAACCTTGTACAACATGATAATCTGCATAAGTAACACTACAAAGTGAGACCAATCCAGAATTTACAACTAGAAGGTACAAATAAACCAACTTGAGCAAATAGTAGGAGATCATGAAACTATGGAAAGATCTAATATCATGAATATGAGGAAACAATGACTAACAAGTAGCAATTAGGTATGGAAACACATTTAGAGCATATAACAACTAAGACAGAAAGAGATAATTTAAGAAGAACGGGGAAACAGGGAAAACAGATAGTTCGGTGGCGCATAAGCACTCATCACCTCGCATATACGCCGCTCACATGAAGTTCACATAACACATAGCCCGAGGGTTCCTAATTCCCTTAAGTTAAGGTTAGACACAACACTTACCTCGTTCCAAAGACCACCCACTAGTCAACCACGACTTTACCTCTCGAACAAGCCACAAAATTAATAGAATCTAGCAAATTACCAACCAAACGATTCAAATTAAGCCTTAGGAACTACCCACGATTGCAAAGAATTCAATTTACGCGATTTTTGAAAAACCCAACAAAAGTCAACTCCCGGTCCCACTTGGTCCAATCCCGAAATTCTGACCAAAACCTGATTACCTATTCACCCCCGAGCTCGGTTATGTAATTTGTTTTAGAATCTAACCTTAATTTGAGGTCTAAATCCCCAATTTACTAAATCCCTAATTTCTATCCAAAAACCCTCAATCCACCATGAAAACACTAGATATTAGGTTAAAAACTTGTGAAATGTAATGAAAGATTGAAAAAAAATAGGTTAAAATCACTTACCAATGATTTGGGGAAGAAAAAGTCTTGGAAAAATTGCCTCTAGGGTTCTAGGTTTTGAAAATTTGAAGAATGAACCAAAAATCCCATCTAAGTCAAGTTTTTATCAGCTGAAGATGTCGCATTTGTGACCTGGGGTTCACAAATGCGAACCCCGCAAATGCAAAGAAGCCATCGCATCTCTGCATTCATCGCATTTGCGATGAAAGTTCGCAAATGCAAACACCGTCTTTTCCGCAATTGCGACCAATTGATCGCATTTGCGATCACTGCCCCCTTTTTTAACATTTTCTGAAATTGTTACCTTTCACTTACAAGTCATAAAAGCGAATAAAAATTTATCAAATAAATACGACAGATAAACTATTCTATTTGTTTAGTTAAATCCCGAACACATCCCAGAACTCGGTGACACAAGTACATGAGCAAATTCTAAGAATTTCTTAAATATTACAAGGCTTGTCCGAAATACAAATTGGACAAGGAATTTAAAATGGAAATAAATACAATATGACGTAGACCCTGTCAGCTGCGGATCACCTCCAGATGATGCATCTCGCCTAAGTCTCCAAACCAGCCACGCCGCTCTGAAAGTACCTGTGCAATAAAAATGCACAACAAGTGTAGCATGAGTACGAAAACAACGTGTACAGTGTTACACTAAGCATGATTATCATAGGCAATTTATTAAAATCAGGAATAAATAATATCAACTCCTTCCACATTTAACACTTTAAATCTTCGTCATATTAATAACAATTAATCAACATGGGTGATTTAATCAAATAACAATTAATCAACGGGGAGGAAAAACTTCTTCCAAATTTTTTAATAACTTTAAATCTCTGTCATTTCAGTTGAAAACTTAAAATTTCAGGCCAGTAATCAGGCAAAATCACAGCAAATACGTAGTAAATATAATGTGCAAGCAATGTCGAGGGTCGAATGGCGCGGACCAACAATAATAAGCTGTGCACTGCCGATGGGTCGAACGACTCATACCATAGATGCATCTATTTTTCCCCGCTCGTGAATCGATCATGCGACGCGGTCAACATAAAAATAATAAGGCTAGCCTGCTCGCGAATCATACCTGCGACTCAGGTGCTCATATGTAGACATATTCACATAATAAATCCGCATTTTTATCAAGAAAGCAGTTACTCAGGAAAGTGGTAAAATTCTTCTTAAGGGGAGATGAAAAATAGCTTTAACTCTTTGTTTTGAAACTCATTTTTCCAAGTTCAATAATATTCAATAATATAACCTTATCAGGAACACAATTATCCACGGAGGAATCAATTCTCTTTCTAGGTGATTAAGGAAATGAACTCTAGTCTTCTTAGGGATTGAATTCATTATTTCGATCATATTAGCAGTCTAATATTATCGGCAAGATCACAAGTACAACAAGTAAGGCATGCTAGTAGGTCCTAGACTACCCGAACATGGCATAATAGTAGCTACGCACGGACTCCCGTCACCTCGTGCATACGTAGCCCCCATATATAGTAGCACATAATTAATTAGTTCACCTAGGGGGTACAATTCCCCCTCACAAAGTTAGAAAGGAGACTTACCTCGCTCCGAAATTCCATAAACGGCTTCCAAGCCCTTCCGACGACTCCAATGGACGCATAACACCCCAAATCTATCCAAATAAGGACAAACCAATGAAAATATACTCTAATATTCGTTACCAATTCAAATTATATAATTTTCCAACTCCGCTCAGTGAATTGACCAAAATTCCCTCGGGTCCACGTGCCCGAAATCCGAAATTTCTCGAAGATATATTCTACCCATAGCTTTACTAGTTCAAATATAATATACAATTTACTCCAAATTTCATGCTCAAATTTGTGGTAGAAATCCAAAATACCATTTCTAGGTTTTCTTCAATATTTTTCAAAATTTTCCATAATTTTCATGTATAATTGCATGTAATAACCTTGTATTTAACTTAGAAACATGAAGGAATTACTTACCTTGTGATCCTTGACGAAAACCCTCTCTTGAAGCTCCTCCAAAATCGTCCACACCAAGTGAAAAATGAACAAATGGCCCAAATCCCGTTTTTAAAACACTGCCCAGAAAAAACCCTCTATGCGATCGCATCGGCCAACTATGCTACCCCCATATTTCCTCCTGTGCGTTCGCATTACCTCTCCCGCATTCGCACATGCCAAGTCCCAAAAGCCCCAACCACATCCTTGTGTGATCGAACAACAACCCCTGCGGTCGCACAGGGCAATTCCCTGCAGCCTCAATTTTTCCTTCTGTGCGATCGCACAAGACAAAATTCCAGCCCCTCAAATTTTCTTCATTGCGATTGCACACAAGGGACCGCGATCGCATAGCACACCAGATACAACAGAACACAGCAGAAGCAAAACAGAGAAAAATGGTATGAATTCACCCCGAAACACACCCGAGGCCCCCGGGACCCCGTCCAATACCACGAATCAGACCCATAACAACCCAAGGACTTGATCGAGGCCTCAAATCACATTAAACAACGCCAAAATCATGAATCGCATTCAAACTCAAACTTTATGAACTTTGAAATTTTAAACCCCCACATTCGATGCCGAAACCTATCAAATCACGTCCGATTGACCTCAAATTTTGTACACAAGTCATATTAGACATTACGGACCTGCTCCAACTTCCGGAATCGCATTTCGACCCCGATATCAAAATTTCCACTTCCGGTCGGATTTCTCGAAAACCTTCAAATTTTATCTTTAGCCAAATTACTTCAAAATAACCTACGGACATCCGAATTCACTTCCGATCGCGCTCCCAACTCCAAAATCACCATACGGAGCTATTCCCAAGCTTGGAATCCTAAACGGACATCAATAACACTAAAATTCCTTACATACCAAATTTATGAAATTCTTCTAAAATGCTATCTTCCATAATATACGCCGAAACGCTCTTGGGTTATCCAAAACCCGATCCGGACATACGCCCAAGTCTGAAATAATCATACGAACCTGCAGTAACCTTCAAATCCTGATTTGGAGGTCGTTTACTCAAAATTCCAATATTAGTCAATTTCTCCAACTTAAGACTTCTGAAATGGGAATTTTCTGTCCAAACCAACTCTAAACTTTTTGAAATTCAATTCCGACAACACCTACAAGTCATAATACCTGAAATGGAGATGCTCACGACTTCAAACCGCTGAACGACGCGCTAGATCTCAAAACGACCAGTTGGGTCGTTACAGATCCCCTTCGTAAATGCGATGAGTAGCTCGCAAATGCGAACCCATCAGAGCCCTCGGGGCTCTAAACCAACTATCCACACAAGTACAAAAACATCATGAGAACTTGCTTGCACGATCAGATTTCTATAATAACACCTAGAACTACAAATTGAACACCAAATCAAATGAAATTTTCAAGTAAACTTTAAAATTTCTATTTTCACACGGGGCGTCCGAATCACGTCAAACCAACTTCGTTTCTCACCAAATTTTACAGACAAGTCACAAATATACTACTGGACCTTTATCGAGCACTGGAACCAAAATACGGACCCGATATCCAAAAGTCAAACATTTCATGTTTATTAAGCATTAGACTTTTAAATTTCTATAAAATGCAATAACTCGGGCTAGGGACTTTCGAATTCGATTCCAGGCATACACCCAAGTTAGAAATCATGATACAGACCCACCGAGACCATCAAAATATGAATCCGGATCCGTTTGCTCAAATCATTGACCGAAGTCAACTCAAGTGGATTTTAAGGAAAAATTTCATATTTTTCTCAGTTTTTAACATAAAAGCTTTCTAGAGTCCTCACTATACACACAAATCGAGGAAGACTAAAATAAGATATTTAAGGCTTCGGATCACAAAATTAGATTCTAAAATATAAGATGACCTATCGGGTCATCACAAAGATATAACTCCACCATCCAACAAAAAAATGTATTCTGATGTTGATTTGCGTGAATCAACATTGCCAACAAAGTTTGAATTAGAGTGACCAATAACTTCCAAAGTATCTGTTCATTTGAACATAAGCATGTAGTATTTTGTCCCATGAAGGTATCTTCAGACATTCTTTACAACTCTCTAATAGTCAAGACCGAGGTTACTCTGATATCTTCCTAACATTTCAATAGCAAATGAAATATAAGGTCTAGTGCAAACATGAGCATACATTAAGCTTCCAATAACAGACACATATGGAATGTTCTTAATTTGTTCCCTCTCAAGGGCGTTCTTCGGGCACTAGTTGAAATTGAACTTGTCACTGTAATGACCTGACCGGTCATTTTGAGAATTCAAGCTCCGTTAAGCAGCGTAAGGTCTTGAAAAACTTCATATTAGGTATATATACTTGCGTGCATTGTGGAATTCAGTTACCAGATGATTCAGAGTTGAATGGGAAGAAGGATTCTAGTTTTGGAAACTTAAGCGGTGAAATTTGACCGGAATCTGACTTTTTGTGTAAACATATCCGAAATAAGTTTTGGATAATGTCAAGAGATCCGTATGGTCATTTTGGACTAAGGCGCGTGTCTGAATTAAGATTTGGCGGTCCGTAGAGTAATTTGAGACAATTCTGCGTAAATTTGGAAAATTTGAAGTTTGGAAAATGAAGAAGTTTTACCGCAGTTGACTTTTGTGATATCGGGGTCAGAATGCAATTCCGAGAGTTGAAACAGCTCCATTAGGTGAATTAGGACTTGTCTGAAAAATTTGGCGTCATTCCGAGTTGAATTGATAGGTTTCGGCACGAGTTTAGAAGTTTGTAGAATTGAAAGTTCATAAAGCTCGAATTGTAGTGTGATTTGTGATATTATTAGTGTTGTTTGATGTGATTTCAAGGCTCGACTACGTTCGTAATGTATTTTCAGACTGGGATGTGATTGGACGAGGTCCCGAGGGCCTCGGGTGAATTCTGTTTGGTTAACGGATTGAAAATGAAATTTGAGGAAGGGTTGAAGCAGCTGATGTCTGGTGCGATCGCACCTGCACAATAAGGGCCGCATGTGCGAGAGACGTGGGTGCAGTGTGAGGCTCGCAGATGCAAGATTTGGACCGGAACTGGGAAGTCGCAGGTGCGGACGCTTGGGCGCACCTGCGAGCGCAGATGCGAGGCTGGAGGCCGCAGAAGCAGAAGAGGCGCAGGTGCGATGGAGGCTGCAGAAGCGGATGCGCAGGTGCGGGCGAGGTGACCGCAGGTGCGTAAAGGGCTGGAGGCAGTGAGGGTTTTTATAAATGGGAATTAGCCATTTTTCTTCACATTTTGAGTTTTGGACTTCGGATTTGAGAGCGATTTTCGGGGGTTTTCAAGCTAATCGAGTGGGTAAGTGTTTTTCACCTAAAATTAAATATAGTCCATGATTTTATCCTTGTTTTTGTCATTTAAATTGTGTTTTGAGTTGAGGAAGATGTTGGTTTTTGAACAAAAATTTAAAATGAAAAATCATGATTTGAGGGACGAAATGGTATCGGAATTTGATAATTTTTGTATGGTTGAACTCATATTGGAATGGGTATTCAGATTTTGTAAAATTTATAGGGTTCCGAGGTGCGGGCCCGGGGGTAGACTTTTGGACCGATTTTTAGAATTTGATAAAGATTGAGGTTTTATGATCCGAAATAGTTTCTTATGTGTTTTATTTATGTTTTGAAGTTATTTCGGTTAGATTTGAGCCGTCCGGAGGTCTTTTTCCCCGAGAAGTTCATTTTAGAGTACGGAGTTGTCTGTCACGACCCATTTTCTAAACAAGCCGGGACCGGCACTCGATCACTAAACATGACCGAGCGAACCATCTACGCTTATCAAATCTATTATAACTTCAAACTTTATATGCAATAAAGAAATACTATAACCAAATACTTTCAATTAATTTAAATATCTAAAATAAACCAACTCTAAAACTTTATTCGTAGAAAAATAATGAAATACTGCTAAGTTATTATCAAAAATATCTAAATCTTAACCCACCGACTGTGTTTATGAAGCCTCTACTGATAAACTGACACACTGCTCAGGACTTGAGATTTCCTGGCCAGTTTTCTAAGTAAACAAAGAAATAGCTAACTAAAAATGACTCTAAGGAGTAATCCACGAACAAAAGTGGAGCTCACCAATAGCACTGGAAGAGAGGGAAGTCCTAAACTGTAGCCTGCTCGCCTGCAAAATCGGTTCCTACATTGTTGTCACGCCACGAAATCCCACCATCGGGCCGTGATGGCGTCTAATGTTGAACCCGCTAGACAAGCCAACATGTATAAATAAAATAGCATATCAACATCAATTTAATAGGATAAACTAAACGGTTCACAATTTAACAGCAGAATAATATGGTTTCAAGCTAAATAAGGACAGCATAATACAACAACGCGTAAATTTTTTCTTTCCCAAAACCTGGAGTCACAAACTCACGAACTGTCTATAAGAGTGCTAAATACAAGTCTGGAAGGAAATACATGTTTGCCTCTGAAGCTAGAGGAAAAACAAGACATAATCGAAGACAAAAAGGATGGAAGAGACGCCAAGGCCCACGAATGCCAGCGAGTATACCTTGAAGCCTCTATGATAAGCTGGAAGACACTCCCACTAATGATTTCCTCCGGGTCCGGCTGCGTAATCTGCACAACATAAAGAAGTGCAGGTGTAGCATCAGTACAACTGACCCCATGTACTGAGTAAGTGTCGAGCCTAACCTCGGCGAAGTAGTGACGAGGCTAAGACACGACAACAAAGTGTACCTGTGCAGTTAAATAATATAGCAGAAACTAAACAAGAATACAATTACTGGGAAAAACATGTTGGGGGTAAGAGATAGCAAATACTGAAATGACATAAACGAGGCAACAATATGAAATATCCGAAAATAATAATGGAAAATGACAACACAGATTAAACAGTGAAGGATGCAGCACGACATGTCCCATCGTGCATAATAACAATGTAAAACACGGCACGGAATGTCCCCTCGTGCATAATCAATATAAACACGGCACGGAATGTCCCCTCGTGCAT
>ML376725.1:57984-72053 GCA_005239525.1 Nicotiana knightiana
TCAATTAAGCATGGAAATTACCACAAAATCAGAATATTCACAATATAAGGACTCACGGTCATGCTAGACACCAATGTATAGATACTCGTCACCATTCCTATACATCGTATTTGACAATTAGCAAGTAGCAAATTATACTCAACTCCTATTCCCTCAAGCTAAGGTTAGATCAAACACTTACCTCGGATCCGAAGCATAGCAATCAACCCGAAACCACATGTTTGCCATGAGAATCCGACTCCAAATGGACCAACTCTATTCAAAATTTTCATACTATAAATAACATCTCATGTACTGATTCTACTATTAAATTTAAGGTTACTGCGCAAAATTAGGTGAAATGACCAAAACGCCCCTCAGGCCAGCATACTCGGAGTCGGGTAAAGTTTATATTTTCAGAACCCTCGTACTCTCACGAGTCTAGCCATATAAGAATATCTCAAATCGGAGGCCAATCACCCACTCAAATCCCAATTTTAGAAAAACCCAAGTTCTACCCAAAACACCCAATTTTCATCCATGGAAATATTTTATTTTAAGTTGAAAACATGTTAAATGATGTTAATGATTGAAAGAAATGAGTAAAAACTAACTTAAAAATGATTTGGAAGAAGTCTTGTTCTTGGAAAAATCGCCTAAGAGTGTTTGAGTTTGAGAAAATATGAAAAAAATGGAGTAAAAATTCAGTTTGTACAGTGCAGGCTACTGGTTGGCATGGGAATTGCGAACAGGGGTTCGCAATTGCGAACCCTTCAGACATTCCCAGCCTTCGCATTTGCGAACCTCTTGGTCGCATATGAGATCACGCCTTCCCAGGTTAACCTTCGCATTTGCGAACCTCTTGGTCGCATTTGCGAACAGGCCTGCCAGCTATACCTTCGCATTTGCGAACCTCCTGGTCGCATTTGCGATCCCTGGCCAGCAAGGGCACCTTCGCATTTGCAATGAATAGCTCATATTTTCAATGCTGGCTTCGCAAATGCGAAGCCTGCAGATCAGTTGCACCAGCAAATTTCCAAGTTCAAAAAATGCAATCTGTGGCCTATCAAAACTCACCCGAGCCCTCGGGGCTCCAAACCAAATATACACACTACCTCAAAAATATCCTATGAACTTATCTGTGCGATCAAATCGCCAAAATAACATCATATACATCGAATTAAGCCTCAAAATCCATGAATTCTATCAAATTTCATAAAACATCAAATTTTCCATTTTCAGTCCGAAATACGCCAAACGAAATCCGTTTTCAACCAAACTTTACAGAAAAGACTTAAACCATATATAAGACCTATACCGGGAGCCGGAACTAAAATTCGGGCCCGATACCATCACTTTCTAATCAGATTTCATTTTCATTTTCCTTAAATATTTTCAGAAAACAATTTTACTCAAAATTCATTCCTCGGGCTTGGGACCTCGGAATTCGATTCCGGGCATATGCACAAGTCCCATATTTCCCTACGGACCCTCCGGGACCGTTAAATCACGGGTCCGGGTCCATTTACCCAAAATGTTGACCGAAGTCAAATTTATTCATGTTAATATCAAATCTTAGCATTTTTTCACAGAATTTCATATTTAAGCTGTCCGGTTACGCGCCCGGACTGCGCACACAAATCGAGGAAACTACAAATGAGTTTTTTAAGTCCTCGGGAGTACGGAATGGGGTAGTAAAATCGGTGATGACCCCTTGGGTCGTCACAGTTGTACCACAGACCAACATAGGTTCCCAAAAGAGAACGTCAGTACCATCCATTGTACTCAGTGAGTCTCAACAACAGGGGACAAAACTTTAATACAATACAAATTACAAGCAAAGAATCTAAATGCATAGAAAACATAAAGCTTCTAAGAACAATTCTAAAATAATTGCATAATAGCAGTTCCAACTATTTTGACTTATTTCTGTCTTAGTCGCTGTGTGATCGGCACAGGTTAGATCCCAACCTGATCGAATAGGCCCAATCCACTAGGTGCCACTCGCTTCATGGTTCTCAGCGCTCAAGTATCATACCTTAGCATGGCTAAGTAAATTCTCAGTAACAAGACCCTCGGCTCGTGTGCTTCCTACTTTGACACAAGTAGTTTCAGGAAGTCAACGCCTAGATCAGGATCCTCAGCCTGGACGATGACCCATTCTCAGAATAAAGGATACTCCTAAAAATCTTTTCTTTCTAAATCTTCTTCTTGTGACTTTTCAAGTTTAATCTTGTTTGAAAGTGCTCTATCAGTATTCATAATAATATACTTGAGTGTATGCATAGCATAAGCATGAAATAAAATTACTCAAGGTATTTCTAAAAGTTCTATCTAACTCTTGAAACTTTAACATGTATGATCATGTAATAAAGCATAAAAATATGAAAATAGACGATTTTACTTCTCGAGTAAAATATATAAGCTTTAACAAACATATACTTAGTCAACATATATTCACTCGTTCCAATTAAGCACATGTTGACTCTTTAAAGCATTTTATCAAACACTTTGTGAGCATGTTTTTGTGAGTAGAACCACTTTAGTAAAGGGTTATATTCACTCACCTCAAAACTTCACGAGACAATACGTAGGCCCCAGTCCAATTTACACCATTCAAACAATCGATTCTAAAATAACCAGTGCATTTCAATCAATTTTAAAGTTTCACACCTAAACATGAAATTTACTGTTCATATAGAGGAACAAGGGAATTAACTATTTAATTCTTACCTATTACCACTGTAGGATAATTAACAATAGAGAATTTTATATACCTGAATTCAAGAATTAGTGGTTTGTAAAGAACCCTACGATTTTCTTTTCGATGCCTGTGTTTGCTGCGTAAACAGAACGTTTTGCGTCTTGTGCATATATTACTACTATGTTGTTTCTTTCTTTGCACCCCTTTTTACATCCAAGGCTATGTCCATAAGCCTTTTTCTTTTGTTCAACAGCCCATTATGGGTTTTAGGCCCTCCCCCCCCCCTCTTTTTTTTTTAAACTTAACTAATAATTAATGATACCCACCTTTAATAATATTAAAATTATTAATATTCCCCTATTAGTATATCCAATTATTTATAAATAGAAAAGTAACTCAAAAAATCAATCACGGGAGTTTAAATCCGTAATAGAAGTATAATTTAAGAAAAAAAATTAAATTCTATATTTAGCGAGTCCTGAAATTTTTATAAATTTGAAAAATGTTACATTGTCGTCTTTGAGGTAAGTATCTTGTCTAACTTTGTGTAGGGGAAACCACCCTTAGGAATTGAGTCAATTGTGTTATCTTGATATGTGAAAGCCGTGTACGCAAGGTGACGAGTGGGTACACAGTTTATATGTGATATTGACCAGTTAGATTGCGTAGTCTCTTTCCATGCTTTTGAGTAGATTTTCATAATATGTGGTATCTCTTTGATTAGACTACTCTTACATGATCAATATGATGTTGTTAGTCATTATTTGCCTCCTATTTGTTATTTGGCCTCTATATGCCTTGATTGTTGTCATTGCCTTCATTATTATCTGGTTACCTCTTAACTGTTGAGTTATTCTATGATTACATGCTTATCTGTTACGAGTCCAAGTTGTTGTGAATACCTGTGTAGTTATCACGTGCCTTACATGTCTTGTTTCCTTGAGAAGGTTGTTGTATCCCTTTGATTGTTATGTGGTTCCCTTATTGTCGTGCACTCATACTTTTCGTTGTAGAATTTTCTTGTAATTGAGTTGTTGAATTGTTGCTGATTGATTTATGTTACTATATGGTGGGATCGGGTTGCACGCTGCAACATGAGGAATAAGGGAGGATTGATGAGGAGGAATAAGGGTGAATATGATTATTCGGTGGGATCGTGTTGCACGCCGCAATAGGAGGAATAAGGGTGGATTGATACAGAGTAATAAGGGTGAACTATTATGTTGATAATGATATATGGTGGGATCGAGTTGTACGCCGCAACATATATATATTATTTAATTTTATTGTAATTGTTACGGAGGAATAATGGAGGATTTGTGGGATCGGGTTGCACGCCGCAACATACATGTATTATTTACTTTTATTGTAATTGTACAGAGGAATAAAGGAGGATTGGTGGAATCAGGATGCACGCTGCATCAAAATATGTGTTTATGTATTCTCTCTGACTGTGTAAGTTATTCAGTAGTTTTATATTTCACGTAAGGATTGGTTATAGGTGGATACTGATGAGACACTTGAACTATGTATTTATTTTTGCAAATTTACCGATTATCAAAGTGAATTTACTATGTTGAGTCATTACCTCCTGCCTTGCTGAGTCGTTGGTAAGATAGTGTTTTAAAAATGAAAGAACTAATATCATGTTACCTTGCGTGACTTTAAGCTAGAACTCGCCGATTATTTCTGTACTTACCATTTCTACTAATTGTCATATTTTACTTCAACAGTTTTCTCAACTTAATCTTCTCAACCTGTCTGAGGTTTTATTTTACTTACAAAGGAATTGTTATAATGTTTTAAACTAATAAACTCTATATTAAGTGCAATAATTATTCGATATTGAATTTTATTTGAAAAATATTATTTTCCTCACTCAAATTATTTCTAAAACCAAACCTCATCTTTCTCCCTGATTCCCTATTTGGTCTAAAAACTATGGATTTACTTCATGATATATACACACACACACATACATATATAGATGAAATCTCTTGAACATCTTTAGTAGTAATTGGCACGGATATGATGTACCGAGTAGCACGTGGAATATGCCGTGCAAAGTGAAATGGAAATGTGTGGGAACCAAGTGACATGTGTGTTGAAGGTCTGGAAGTTATGATTATGTTAGGAGATTACAAGGATCGGGATTGTTGAAATGGTATATTAGAAATGATTCGATTGGTTGAGTTAACGTTTCTTTCTTTACTTGAACACATTCATGCTTCATCCGGACCCCAATTATGTTGTTGATTAATTACTTGGTCGATTCTTGCTTCCATTCATGTTTCCTCTTATTGTTACTGCTGCTTGCAACTTGATATCCCTCTGCTATCGGTATTAGTTTGATAATCCTTTCTTGTTAGACCTGAGTCATATCCTACAGGTTATATGTATATGTGTGTGTGTGTGTGTGTGTGTGTGTGTGTGTGTGTGTATATATATATATATATATACACTATGTAGTGTCTCGACTGGCCTCGTCACTACTATACCGAGGTTAGGCTTGATACTTGCTGAGTACCATCATGGTGTACTCATACTGCACTTCTACACATCTTTTTGTGCAGAACCAGGTACTTCGGATTGGGTCGGTTTTGATACTTTCGCTCGGTGTGGCTGGAGACTTCAAGGTGTACCTCCTGGACGTTCGCAGGCTCTAAAGTAACTTTATGTTGTATTTATTCCATTTTTTCATTTACTTCCGGAGCAGTGATGTATTTATTATGTATAAGTACTCTTAGAAAGGCTTATGACTTGTACTACCGGTTTTGGGAATTGTAAGTTTATAGAGAATTCAACGTCTAAAGTTTTTAGACGCTATTTAATTATTGTTATTCAGTATATGTTAGGCTTACCTAGTCCCTATGACTAGGTTCCATCATGATACCCAACAGAGGGGAATTTGGATCGTGACAAGTTGGTATCAGAGCTCTAGGTTCATAGGTGCTACAAGTCATAAGCAGGTTTAGTAGTCTTACGGATCGGTACGGAGACGTCTGTACTTATCTTCGAGAGGCTACATAAACTATTAAGATATTTCACCTCTTTCATTCCTTATCGTGTGACATTTATTCATCTTGAAGCACTTATCGTATGTTCATTTTTCATCCACTCGTGTATCATATAGCGCACTTGTATCAACTATGCACCAACGGTTCGTGATGTTGTGGATAGACTATGAGAGAGTCAGGGATGCTTAAACATTGTCTCAACTTGTCGTCCAAACTAAAAATGTAGAGGTATTGAGAGACTCTTCAGATGTTCACATGGGGGTGCAGCGGGTTCTGATATCTGGTTGATTGGTACAAGCTTGGGAAGGTTTAATTGGTTGAATAGTGGTCGCAATTGTGGTGGGGTCACGAGGTGGATGTTGATTCAGGATAATTGGTGGTATTGGGTACTATGTGGTTTGTATGGGATTTCTACCCAGTGGAAGGTACATGTTATCATTCAAGGCACTGAAGGGAGCGAGTTTGACTATCACAAGAATGGACGTGAGCTTAGTATATGACTATGAGTACTTTGTGATTGGTGTTGTTCGAGCGGTGAAGGTTAGTTTTGCGGATCATTAGTTGTTTTCTATGGCTTCGCACCAAGTGGGGGAGTCCACTAGCGGCATTCAGATTGCAGAGTCAGGTGTTACATCAGCTTGGGCCAGAGATGTGTATATATATATATTTATGGTATTGGGAGGTTCCTCGAAATTTGCATATGATTAAGATATGAGATCTTGCATAGGATGATATTTGGGCTTGTGATGTTTCTACGTCATTAATGGGTCTGTATTTCAGTATTCAAGGGAAGTCGGAGAAACAACTTTAGATTCATAGGAGGTCTATTCAGCGTAGGCATCTTGGTTGCGGCATTACGGGGTGCTTTAGAGGAAGTACAGTGGCTTATGAGCTTCTGGGCCACGTGGCTCGTGCTAGGATTTTTTGCATTGGGCTTTGGTTGGGATAATTGTGTATCGACATGGACAAATGTTATCCCAAAGGAAAGACGAGGAGTATTCAAAGAAATGGGTCAGCTCTGTGGTGTTGGGTCAGCATAACAATGGAAGTAATTGATCCTTTTTGAATGGGAGTTCTCTACCGGTGCCTGTGGCAGTACTTTTGGGTTGGACAGTTTGTGTGACTCGGTTGAGGTTGGGAGATGCGATCCTGATGGCTTAGTTGTGTGCGGGCGGATCTCGAATATTTCCCGATGGTGTTGGCCACGGCTTGAGTCGGTTGTCTGCTACGGGCATGAGGGGTATTTTTTACCTTATGTCTTTCTCCTGGATGGATATTAGAAGTTAATAGAATGCTGGCACTATTGGACATCGTATGCGAAGAGTGTGCATTTTAGGAAAGACCCTTGAGTTTTGGTTTGCGGATGCGTGACTAGTGGCATGGTGATTACTGGGTTTTGAGGCTTTTGAGGTTCAGGATTTGTTACACGGCTGAAAAATCTATATGGGTGCTTCAGTAAGATGATGGGGTGTGAGATTTGTATCAGCCATTCGATTTGCATAGTTGAGTTCGAGTATGGAAATTTTGGTATTTCGGATGTTTTGTAGGCCAGCCAGCTCAGTTTGCACTTCCGGCTTCACACAGTGTTTCAGGTGCTCATGGGTCTCAGAGTACTCGTACTACACAGCTTCCACAGCCACGTCAGAAGAAAGGTTGTTTTGAGTGTGGAGATATCAGCCATATGGTGAGAGATTGTCCCAGGCTATGGACAGATGTGTCAGAGCGAGGTATTAAGGCAAGTAGGGGGCGCCCAAGATGTGTTCCATATAGTAGGTTGGGGGCCATTGTGCCATATGTTATCATACAGTTATGTTTTGATCTGTTACAGAGGGGCACCATTTGTATTTCATGTATGTTTCTTCTTGTCGAGACGAGTTTCCTTATTTGTTGTTCCACTTATCGATGAGTTCCATGATTAGAACTATGTTTATATGTTTTCCCTGATGGGAGATTCTATGGTAGCCCGTGTCCACCATTTTTTGTTATTCATCATTGAGAGTGGTGAAACTAGAGATGAGTCCTTGTTGTTAATCATGGTAGACCTGATGTGATTTTTCCTGAGTATTTAGGTTACGAGCCGCGATTTGATACTCTACTAGGGTGAGAGTTCAGTGAGTGTTGTGATCTTATCGGCAAAGCTAGGTTAGTGGAATCTTTCAATTGGTATGATATATATTCGATATGTGATTTAAAGTTGAGGGCGAGACCCTCGTGATCTCTTGTGATTCGATGCGTTTGAACCGGGCCGAGCACACCGGTGGAAGTTATATCAGTATGGGATTCTTGTGATTTGTCCATATGCTTTACCATTTTCCTTGTTATATTTTTATTATAGGTTAATATTGATAGAGAGTTGTACCTGTCGAGCTTGTTTGACAGTTTCCATATGTGTTTCTCTTTTCATATTCAGTCATTTTCGTTATGTGCCTCTTGAGTATTAGCTTACGGGTGTGTGCCCGGTGGTGTTAGTTGTGTCTTGGTGAATCGGGTGTCTAATTATGAGGTCTTCATGTTTCTTGCATTATGATCAGTGTTATGGAGGTTTGAAACAGAGTTCTTTCAGATATGAGGCTAATTGCCAATGCTGGGTTGATTTCAGGAAGCCTTTATGATCAGAAGTGTTATTAAGGGCCTACGTGTAGTGTGTTATGTTGTGTGGTCGTACCTTGTGGGTGTAGGCATGAGCTGATGCAGCTAGTTGAGACTGATACCGGATATAGGTTTAGAGTTGGGTCTTTTGGAAATGAATAGAAGGTGAGAAACTAAGGTATGAGGCTTATCCGTGTTGGTAGAAGGACTAAATTGCAGTTGAGATGGTGTTGTCAGGCTTATGTAGATTGGGGTGATGTGGGAACACTCGCGGGTGTGTTTTAGAAGTGTGCATTCAGTGATTTGAAGACTTCGAGGCGAATCTTAGCACGTTCGAGGACGAACGTTTGTTTAAAAGGGGGACAATGTAACGACCCAGTCGGCCGTTTTGAGAATTCAAGATTCATTCGGCGGCGTAAGGTCTTGAAAAACTTCATATTGGGTATATCAACTTGCGTGCATGGTGGAATTCAGTTACCGGATGATTCGGGGTTGAATGGGAAAAAGGATTCTAGTTTTGGAAGCTTAAGCGGTGAAATTTGACCGGAATTTGACTTTTTGTGTAAACGGCTCCGGAACAAGTTTTAGATAATGTCAACAGCTCAGTATGGTCATTTTGGGCTAAGGCGCACGTCTGGATTTGGATTTGTAGGTTCGTAGAGTAATTTGAGGTAATTCGGCGAAAAGTTGGAAAATTTGAAGTTTGGAAAATGGATAAGTTTTACCCACAGTTGACTTTTGTGATATCGGGGTTGGAATGTGATTCCGAGAGTTGGAACAGCTCCGTTATATGAATTGAGACTTGTCTGCAAAATTCGGCGTCATTCCGGGTTGAATGGATAGGTTTCGCACGAGTTTAGAAGTTTGAAGAATTGAAAGTTCATAAAGCTCGAATTGGAGTGTGTTCCTGATTTTACTGTTATTTGATGTGATTTCAAGGCTCGACTAAGTTCGTAATGTGTTTTGGGACTGGTTTATGTGATTGGACGAGGTCCCGGGGGCCTCAGGTGAATTTCGGGTGGTTAACGAATCGAAAATGGAATTTGAGGAAGGCCTGAAGTAGCTGACGTCTGGTGTGATCGCACCTGCACAATAAGGGCCGCATGTGCGAGAGACGTGGGTGCGGCGTGAGGCTCGCAGATGCGAGATTTGGACAGAAGCTGGGAAGCCGCAGGTGCGGACACTTGGGTGCACCTGCGGGCACGCAAGTGTGAGGCTGGAGGCCGCAGAAGCGGAAGAGGCACAGGTGCGATGGAGGCCGCAGAAGCGGATGCGCATGTGCGGGCGAGATGACCGCAGGTGCGTAAAGGGATGGAGGCAGTGATGGTTTTTATAAACGGGAATTAGTCATTTTTCTTCACATTTTGAGTTTTGGACTTCGGATTTGAGAACGATTTTCGGGGCTTTTCAAGCTAATCGAGTGGGTAAGTGTTCTTCACCTAAAATTAAATATAGTCCATGATTTTATCCTTATTTTTTTCATTTAAATTGTGTTTTTAGTTGAGGAAGATGTTGGTTTTTGAAGATAAATTCTAAAATGAAAATCATGATTTGAGGGACGAAATGGTATCGGAATTTGATAATTTTTTTATGGTTGAACTCATATTGGATGGGTACGACAACTGCAGCAGGAGGAATAAGGGTGAATTGATACGGAGAAATAAGGGTGAACTATTATGGATAATGATATATGGTGGAATTGAGTTGCATGCCGCAACATATATATATTATTTACTTTTATTGTAATTGTTACGGAGTAATAAGGGAGGATTGGTGGGATCGGGTTGCACGTCGTGATATATATATGTATTATTTACTTTTATTATAATTGTTAGGGAGGAATAAAGGGAGGATTGGTGGGATCGGGATGCGCGCCGCATCAATATATGTGTTTATGTATTCCTCTCTGACTGTGTAAGTTATTCAGTAATTTTATATTTCACTTAAGGATTGCTTATCGGTGGATACTGATGAGACACTTGAATTATGTATTTATTTCTGCAAATTTACCGATTTTCAAAGTGAATTTCCTATGTTGAGTCATTACCTCCTGCCCTGCTGAGTCATTAGTAAGATAGTATTTTAAAAATGAAAGAGCTAATATCATGTTACCTTACGTGACTTTAAGCTAGAATCCGCCGATTATTTTTGTACTTACCATTTCTACTAGTTGTCATATTGTACTTCAACAGTTTTCTCAACTTAATCTTCTCAACCTGTCTGGGGTTTTATTTTACCTACAAATGAATTGTTATTATGTTGTAAACTAATAAACTCTATATTAAGTGAAATAATTATTCGATATTGAATTTTATTTGAAAATTATTATTTTCCTCACTCAATTGATTTTTCTAAAATCAAACCTCATCTTTCTCCCTGATTCCCTATTTGGTTTAAAAACTATGGATTTACTTCATGATATATATATATCTATATATATGGATGAAATCTCTTGAACATCCTAAGTAGTAATTGGCACGGTATGATGTACTGAGTAGCACGTGGAATATGCCGTGCAAAGTGAAATGAAAATGTTTGGGCACCAAGTGACATGTGTGTTAAAGGTTTGGAAGTTATGATTATGTTAGGAGATTACGAGGATCGGGATTGTTGAAATGGTATATTAGAAATGATTCGATTGGTTTAGTTAACATTGCTTTCTTTACTGGAACTCATTTATGTTTCATCCGTACCCCAATTATGTTGTTGCTTAATTACTTGGTCGATTCTTGCTGCCATTCGTGTTTTCCTCTTATTGTTACTGCTGCTTGCAACTTGATATCCTTCTGCTATCGGTATTACTTTGATAGTCCTTTCTTGTTAGACCTGAGTCATATCCTGCAGGTTATATGTATATGTGTGTGTGTGTGTGTGTGTATATATTCGGTAGTGTCTCGACTGGACTCGTCAC
Source organism: Nicotiana knightiana (assembly GCA_005239525.1). NCBI lineage: Eukaryota > Viridiplantae > Streptophyta > Magnoliopsida > Solanales > Solanaceae > Nicotiana > Nicotiana knightiana. The sequence goes on from ML376725.1 coordinate 69,185, forward strand.
TACTATACTGAGGTTAGGCTTGATACTTGCTGAGTACCACCGTGGTGTACTCATACTGCACTTCTACACATCTTTTTGTGCAGAACCATGTACTTCGGATTGGGTCGGTTTTGATACTTACGCTCGGTGTGGCTGGAGACTTCAAGGTGTACCTCCTGGATGTTCGCAGGCTCTGAAGTAACTTTATGTTGTATTTATTCCAGTGTTTCATTTACTTCCGGAGCAGTGATGTATTTATTATGTATAAGTACTCTTAGAAAGGCTTATGACTTGTACTACGGTTTTGGAATTGTAAGTTTATAGAGAATTCAACGTCTAAAGTTGTTAAATTCTATTTAATTATGGTTATTCAATATATGTTAGGCTTACCTAGTCCCTAAGATAAGGTGCTAGCACGATACCCAACGGAGGGAAATTTGGGTCGTGACAGTCACGCTTCAGTATGGGAGCTACACTTGGTGAACAATCCTTCATCTGAAATCTCTGTAAGATTTCGTTGATATAGGTTTCATGAGATAAACCTAAAATACCTCGATATCTATCTCGATGAATCTTAATGAAATTGACATATCATCTTATGTCTTTCATAACAAACTTTTGGAGAGAGAAATTGTTTCACCTCATATAGAATTTCCTCATCATTGAAAGCAAGAAGGATATTATCCATATATAGAATTAGAAAATAAATTTTACTCCCACTGATCTTCTGCTATATACATATTCTCATTAAATTAAATAAAGAGAATTTTAAATACTACTTACGGGAGGCTTTCTTCAATCCATATATGGATTTCTTTAGCTTGTATACCAAGTGCTTACCATTACTAGAGGAGAATCCTTCAGGTCATTTTATATAAACCTCTTCCTCTAGTTCCCCATTGAAAAATACGATTTTCACATCCATTTGTTGTAATTCTAAATAAAAATGTGATATTATGCCAACATGATGTGTAAGGAATCCTTCTTAGATACATGAGAAAAATTCTTTGTATAATCGATTCCTTCCTTTTGATTGAATCATTTAGCAACGAGTCTTGCCTTATAACTCCCTATGTTTCCAATAAGTCTATTTTAGTTTTAAAGTTCCATTTACATCCGATGGTTTTTACACCATTATGCAAATCGACAAGATCCCAGACCCCATTACTCTTCATGGAGTTCATCTCTTCTTTCATGGAATTGTACCATAATTTTGATGCTTTACAACTCATAGCTTGCGAAAAAGACTCAGGATAATTTTCGGCTCCAATATTAGATTCTTGTAGATACACAACATAGTCACTAGAAATTGTTGATTTTCTTTCTCTAGAACATTTTCTTAATATTATATCAACATTTTCCTGAGGATCATGTTGTTCAACTGGTTGTTCAATATAATATTTTCTGGAATTTCTTAAACAATTTGATTTACTAAAATATTCTCAGCAGCTTGTGGAACCTCAATGACTGGTTTCTCAACACTCAATTGTACTTGAGGGGTGTTATGTACAATAACTAATCTTTCACTTGAAATGGAAGGCTGATCGGTTATAGATACTATGTTCTGAAATTAGTCACTCTCATTAATCAAGTCATTGTCAAGAATTTTTGCATTTCTTGACTCCACAATTCTAGTGCTATGAGATGGACAGTAAAATCTATTTAGACCTTTCGGCGTATCCAATGAAATACCCACTAATGGTGCTCGGATCCATTTTTTTTTCTTGTGGGTTGTGTACTCTAATTTCAAATGGGCAACCACAGACGTGTATATGTCGCAAACTCAATTTTCAATCTTTAAATAACTCAAAAAGGTGTCCTTTGGACAGCCTTGGTTAGAACTCGATTTAATATATACACTAGTGTTTTAAGAGCTTCAATTCACAAGGACTTAGGTAGCTTAGAGCTACTCAGCATACTTCGCACCATGTCTATTAAAGTTCGATTTTTTTTTCCGCTACACCATTTTGTCTGGAGAACTAAGAATAGTATATTGAGAAGCAATCCCATTTTCTTGAAGAAGCTTAGCAAATTGATCCCGTGTTTGTCCATTCTCAATGTATCGACCATAATTCTCACCACCTTTATCAGATCTCACAATCTTAATTTGCTTTTCGCATTGTTTCTCTACTCCAACCATGAAAACCTTAAAGGCTTCTAATGCTTCGCTCTTATTATGAAGCATATAGAGATACATGTATCGTGAGTAATCATGTGCAAAGGTGACTGAGTATTTTTTACCATATGCAAACTCTGAAAATCACAAGGCAGTGGTTAAAACTGCTTTTATACAAACAGTAAGATGTTTACACAACCTAAAAATATCTAACACATATAGAGAGCGAAATTGCAGCGGAATATGAAGATCGACTTACCTCCCGCCATTGTTGTTATAATGTCCAAGATAAAAGGAACGAGGGGAAGAATCGACGAGGCGAGTCTTCCCGATGATAGTCACTTTGCTTTCCTTTTAGACTGAAAAAGGAAAACAGAAAGATTGAGCATAAAAAAAATATAGAGAATGAGCTATTACGTGCAAACAACAACTTGGGTGAACTTCCATCACCAAGTGATATGGTCGAAATTATTATTAACCGCTTCGCCAGCAAAGCGCGATCGTTCAACGGACTACTTTTGCGATGTCTGTCACATGAAGAAGCTCAACAAGCCTTGCAAGAGGTACATGCTTTACTAATAGGGGCGCTTCGGGCTCAAGCTTAGATAGAAGAGTCCAACGAGTCCACTAGTCCATCAATGAAAATTCGATAGAAAGCTCAAGTGAGAAAGTCACAATCCATTGGTTGCATACCTGCTATAAGGGTGCCCTACTGAATCTGTCTCCAACTAATTTCATTTTAGTTTCGTTGCGGGCCAGAGCTCCTTTTGATTC
>ML376728.1:409-102855 GCA_005239525.1 Nicotiana knightiana
CACATTCCAACGGTGCATGATGGCCATATTCACATACATGGTAGAAGATATCATGGATGATTTCTCAGTAGTGGGACATTCATTCAATGAGTGCCTAGCAAATTTAACCCGTGTCCTAAAGAGGTGCATCGAGATGAATCTTGTGCTTAATTGGGAGAAGTCCCATTTCATGGTACAAGAAGGGATCGTCTTGGGGCACTTAGTGTCACGTAAAGGAATTGAGGTGGACAAATCTAAAGTAGATGTGATTGAAAAGCTCCCACCTCCCACATCAGTCAAAGCTATACATAGCTTCCTTGGGCACGCCGGGTTCTACCGGCGATTCATCAAGGACGTCTCCAAGATCTCCAACCCCCTCTGTAAGTTGCTTGAAAAAGATAACCCCTTTGTGTTTTCTGATGATTGCAGGGTGGCGTTTGAGGAGCTGAAAAAGTGGCTAGTCACAACACCAATTATCATTGCCCCCGACTAGGTGCAACCGTTTGAACTCATGTGCGATGCCAGTGACTACGCAGTGGGAGCCGTGTTGGGTCAGCGCAAAGACAAAATAATGCACCCAATTTACTATGCAACTAGGACTTTGAGTGGAGCTCAGCTGAACTACACGGTGACCGAGAAGGAGATGTTGGCAGTAGTGTTCGCCTTTGACAAATTCAGGTCTTACTTGATCGGGTCGAAGGCGATTGTGTACACTGATCACGCAGCCATCAGATACTTGGTTGATAAGAAAGAGTCCAAGCCGTGCCTAATTCATTGGGTGTTGCTTCTTCAAGAATTTTACTTGGAGATTCGTGATCGCAAAGGGCACGGAGAACCAAGTCGCTGACCATCTGTCACGTTTTGAAGGTGCTGAGAATGCGATTGAGTCTGAGGATATTCTGGAAACCTTTCTAGATGAGAAGCTGCTGGCCACGAGTGTGGAAGATGTGCCATGGTATGCAGACATTGCAAACTACCTGGCAAGCGGTATTTAACCTTATGAACTCTCCTCTGTCCAAAAGAAACACTTTTATCGTGACTTCCGCAATTACTATTGGGATGAACCTCATTTATTTAGAATCTATATTGATAACATGATCCGGAGGTGTGTCCCCGAGATAGAACAATTTGCTATTTTGCAGGCTTGTCACGCATCAACATATGAAGGATATTTTGGAGGAGTTCAGACAGCAACTAAGGTGTTAGAGGCTGGTTTCTACTGGCCGACTGTGTTCAAAGATGCTCACCAATTGATGAAGGGTTATAATGAGTGCCAAAAAATGGGGAACATATCCCGTCGACATGGGATGCCCATGAACCCAATACAAGAAGTGGAGGTGTTTGATGTGTGGGGGATTGACTTCATGGGTCCCTTTGTCAGCTCCTATGGCAATAAGTACATTCTTGTTGCTATAGACTACATGTCCAAATAGGTGGAATCTGCAGCGTTCCCCACCAATGATGCCAGAATTGTGGTGGGGTTCTTGAAGAAAAACATATTCACCCGGTTCGGGATTCCAAGGGCCATTATTAGTGACGGAGGCAAGCACTTCTGCAATCGTGCCTTCAAGAAGTTACTAGCCAAGTATGATGTGCGCCACAAGGTGGCAACCCCTTATCACCCTCAAACGAGTGGGCAGGTTGAGGTGTCAAATCGTGAAATCAAGAGTGTGCTGACCAAAATAGTAAACGCCACAAGAACTGATTGGGCGAAGAAACTTGATGACGCTCTCTAGGCCTATAGGACTGCATTTAAAACACAAATAGGTATGTCTTCGTACAAGTTGGTATTTGGTAAGGCTTGTCACCTGCCTGTAGAGTTGGAACATCGAGCCTGGTGGGCATTGAAGCAGTTGAACTTGGATATTGATGATGCGGGTGAAAATCGAGACACAAAGCTGCATGAGTTGGAGGAATTCCGATATCAAGCATTTAAAAGCACAAGTCTATATAAGGAGAGAATGAAGAGGTTGCACGACAAAAACATCGTGGACCGAAATTTCAAACCCAGAGACAAAGTGTTGCTCTATAATTCAAGATTGAGATTGTTTCCGGGTAAGCTTAAGTCCCGATGGTCTGGACCATTCAAAGTGGTCGAAGTGTTTCCCTCTGGTGCTATGGAGATTGCAACTGAAGATGGGTCCAACGCCTTCAAGGTTAATGGACAAAGATTAAAACTGTATGTGGGGATGAATGAGACCAATGAGTTGTCTGTGGTGCATCTTTTTGAACCACAGAGGTTGAGTGAGCCTTAAATGCGCTCATTCTGCGTCGTGTCGCGACGTTAAATCAGACGCTTCATGGGAGGCAACCCATTGATTATTGTACTCGTAGTTCCACGATGTTAAATCAAGCGCTGCGTGGGAGGCAACCCATGATTGTAGTGTTTCTATTTTGATTGTGTTGTAATTAATGTACATACGTCTAATAAGTTTTTGAGTGTGCAGGACAAACTTGGAGGAGTGTTGAGCAAAAGAAGTGGTCATAAAACAACTCGGGTAAGGTAAAAATAGTTGAAAACACACTAATGCTCGAGCAAAGGCCACCGCGACCGCGGAGGAACCGCGGCGCAACTGCGGTGACAACTGGAGCTTCGTGATTTTTTCTCGTACACCCGTCACCGCGGCCGCGACAAACTGTGGCGCAACCATGGAAAAAATCGACCCCTCTGAACCTCCCGCAACCGCGGCGGAATGCGGCGCGACCACGGTGAATATACAGCTCTCTGAACCTCGCGCGACCACGACAATTTCCTACGTCTCTGAATCTCGCACGACCGTGGCAAAAACCCAACTCTCTGAATCCACCACGGCCGCTGTCGACTGCGGCGGGCTATTTTTCGCCAAGGTAAGTCACTTTCTAATTAATATCAAAGAGGGAATCACGTTGAACTCTAGTTCCTTCACTTGGGAGGCCAAGTGTTGGTTCACAGTTATCTGTAGCCGCTTGCTACCCACCAGCAACACCACCGATGTCAACCCCCCGCGGGCGGTGATGGTTTGGTGCTTTGTCAACAGATTGGACTTTGATATCGCCCGAGTGCTCCAGGATGAGATGTTCATCCGATCGCCTGAGGTACTGAAAGAATTATACTTCCCCTCCCTAATTAACAGTCTGTGCCGGATATCCAAGGTCTCAGAGTATCAACACATTGATGGAAAATTGGCAAAGAAGGCCCCGTTCAGAGCGGGTAAAATTAATGTGGGCAAAGAGCACCCGGTGCCTCTAGCTGTTGATGACGAGGATGAGGCTATTCCTGATCATACACCACCTTGGAGGTCTCATGATGGGGCGGGTCCCTCTCGACCTCGAGCGGGTCCCAGGCTGTCGATCTTAGAGGAGGATGTGGTCGGCTTGCACACCTCGGTAGCTGACCTCAACACCAGGATGGATGCATTGTCCACCCACCATGCTAAATCTAAGAAGAAAATAATGGCATGGTTTCGTGCGCTAGGGAGGGCCTGTAATGTTGACCCGACAACTATTTCTGACGACGAGTGAGCATCAGGGAAGTCTCCTTACTCCTCTATGCTTTTATTGTTGATTGACATGGGGACATGCCAACTTTTCATGTGTTGGGTGGGGGACAAGTTTGTTGTTGTATATATGGATAATTTTTCTCTTGTTTTAATTGTATATATTTGAATTGGTTGTTTTCTAATTGTTTGGCTTGGCCCGAAGACAGAAAACTTCCGACGGGTCTCTTGAGGGCACTAAGTCGAAGTAAAAAAAAAAATTTACAAAATGTAGTGGACTCTTCCTGATGACAGACTACTTAGGCAACTTTCTTGAGGGAAGTTAGTCCAAAGAAAACACCAAAAAGATTTTTTATTTTCTTTTTAGGTAGTGTAGTAACTCCCCCTTGGTTTTTCTTTTGACCACGGTTCTTTTCAAAAGGTTTAGCTTGAACTGGGTATAGTTAGATTTTCCTTTTTTTTAGTTGTTAGGATTCTCTTGGGCAAGGAACTGAATGACAAGAATGCATCCCTTAGTGTGTTACACTTGAACACCAAAGATCCTAGGGTGTGATGCTTAGGCTCTTTTGTTGACTCGTGTAGAATGCCTTAATTTTGCATATTGTAACTAAATTGAATACTCTTTGGAGTGTTTTGATGAACCAATTTGGAGTGGATTATGTGCCATGTGCGTGTGAGTTATTTGTGCATCATATTCTGTGTCTTCATTTGATACCTAGAACTTGCCCTGTGTGTGTACAAAATGAAATAGAAGTTTGTTCAGTCTTAGAAAGGATATAGGCATTTCTTTGTGAAGATAGACATAAATGTATATCCTCCTGAAAGCAAGTGACCATAGTTAACCCCTTTGAGCTTATAAGCCCGTTCTTTGATAACCACATAACGAACCATACCCAATTGTTTGAATAGCCTGTCTGTTTGAACCATGTACCTCCCATAAGCACTTGAATTGTTAGTAAATGTGTAAAAGTCAAAATGTGGGGTGGTTGTTTATTTTGTAAAGAAAAAAAATTAAAATCGAAGGAATAGAATGAAAGGTGAAAAGTTGTGAAAAGAAAGAAAAATTTTGAAAGCCACTTAGAAAAAAAAAATTGCAGTCCTTGATTATTAGTGGCGTGGAAAAGAAAGTTGCACCTAAAAAGTAGTGGGGTAATTTATAAAGTAAAGTGTGGTAAAAGTGTTGGCCAAGCATGAAAATGGACTGAATGTTAATGTAATTGTATTAAAAGTGCTTAGGGAGGCTAGTCACTATAACCAAATGTATCCTACCCGTCCCTTAGCCTACATTACAACCAAATAAAGACCTATTGATCTTAGACTGAATAGACTCAATTAGTAGAGTATAACACTACGGGCAAGCCTATGGCGTGTTAGTGAGGCATATGAATGTTATTTTTTGAGAGTGAGTGAATTCTTCCAATTTAAAGTTCCTGCTGTTCTTAATATTATCTTTTGTGGAACTACTCTCAATTGTGTGATGTGAGGGCACGTGATTCATGAAGAAAAGGTAAGTCTTGAACTTTGTATAGAGTACTTTGAGGAAGTAAGAATGTGGCACGGCATATAGAGTCTCCACTTGAGGCATAGATGTTACACAACTAGGTACAATACTTGTAAAATGTCATGGTGTGACACCGAAGGGTGATGCTTGAAGAGATTAGGCCTATAAAGTGTGGTGTTGTTGCTCGAGGACGAACAAAGGTTTAAGTGTGGGGTGTTGATAATAGGTGAATTAGACTATATTTTCACCCCTAATGAACCACAATTTATTATGTTTTTAATGTGAATACTGATAACAAAATGCTCTGATTAGTGTTGGTTATGCTATGCAGGATATATTCCATGAGAGGAGATACTTTGGAGCGATTTGGAGTCAATTAAGGGAGTTTGAGGCAAATAGAGTGGAACCCATGAGGAAAGCACAAGAGAAAGGGCTAAAATTGCTGGGATAGGGTCCACCGCGACCGCGGTGACTGAAGCAGAATAACGCGTGGCCTACCGTGATCGCGCCGCGTTCCTGCCGCGAACGTGGGCGACAGCTTACGGGCCTGGAAAATTGAAGGACTTAAGTGCAAAACACGGGATTAATTTGCCAAACCCTATTTAAACATTGTAAATCCACCCAAGAGAGGGAGATCCTTATTTTTAGACTCAAGTAGGAGGAAAGACTCATTGTGAGAAGACAAGAAATCATTAGAGTTTTATATTTTCTTCCTTTAATCTTTATTTTAAGCTTTATGAATTATTTTGTGTTTTTATTGTTCTTGAGCATGAGTAGCTAAATTTTCTAATCTAAGGTTGTTGGTGGAACCCGTTGGGGATGAACCAATTGTGATATCAATATAGTTTTGTTTGGTTGTTAATCTCTATTTGTTCAACTACGTTCTTGTTGTAGTTGATTGAAGGGGCTTCAACTAGTTGTGACTATTTATTATGTATCTAATTGAGAGAGAGTGCATATTTAGGTAGTTGTTTGAACAACACCGCTCACGTAGTATAGGCGAGAGTCATAACCAAGGGTTTAGAGGTTGGATTAGAGATAACGATACCTCGGGTGCAATCTAAAGTGAACTGTAATGCAACCTAGCTAGCATAACTTGAGAGAGTGTGTCTGGTAAATTGTCATAATTACTTGAGAGAGATTTATGATAACTAGAGTGTTCATGATTGATAGAGATAATTAAATCAAAACTATAGGAAGTATACAAGAAGGAAGTTCACCAACGGCGAAAACCATAACCTTAGACCTTTAATCCAATTGTTTACATCTTATTATTAGTTAATATTTAGTTTTAATATTTTCATTCAGCTGTAGTAGTTTAAATAACACAAAGTGATATTCACAAATTTTGAGAAAGTTGACTATTAAGAATCTAGTAATCTAAAGGCGACTTTTGATACGTTAATTCCCTGTGGGATTCGAATCTGGTCATAATACCCCGGATTATATTTGCAATGCCCACTTAGTATTTTAGTAGACATATTCGAGCGTGATCAGATACTCTAGTATTTCTCTAATGATAACTAGTATTCTAATCTGTTTCTATTTGTCCCTAATCCCTGCTTCCTTGTTTATGCGGTTGTCTCTCTATGTGTTGTGTACTGTTTGATATTGGTTGATTGCTCCATCCCCTATTCTATTCAAAACTATTTTCCTAAGTCACTCACCTACTGATATGTAAACCTATTTCAAGTAAATAGACTGTTTTCAGAAATGCTCTTTTAACTCAACTCTTTTTCAAATCATCTCTTGCACTTCACTTTATTCTTAGAACATAAGTTCTGGCCCTTCAGTGTGAGCACTACTTTGGGACCCTTGAGCTCCTTCTGAACTCTGACACACTAAGGCTGGCACTTCCACACTGCACATGTTCAATTCTTGGTTACTAAGTCTGGGTGTGAGCATTGCCCGGGAGCCCTTGAGGTCCTTAGGGAACTTTGACACACCCGGATTATGAACAGGCTGTGAAATACCATATGGCAATGAGGTTTGGAGGACTTGGGCCTATCCGCAGGCTCCTTATAGAATAGCTTATTATTTTCTCTATTTCAATTATGTCATTCATGATCCATGGCCTGTAATAACTTATTGTAAATGACTCTTGGGGATGGATAGTAAAAGGTGGAAAGGGATAATTGTGCATGCTATAGGTATAAAGGGTAGAAACCATGTTATTAGGCTTACATTTCCTATGTATTTAATAGAAATCATGCTTAAGACTAATGTGTGCAAAGCATATCGTGCATTAGAAATCATGCTCTTTAGGATTTCATAAACCAGTTTTTTCAGCACTTTACTTCAGTACTGTTATGTCACTTAGAAACATCCTGTTCAGTAATAACAATGAAAATGCTGCCATGTGATTATGTTCATGCATTCTAAAAAAATGTAATCCAAATCTTGCCTTAACGAGTGTTAACAAATCTGCAATACTTTTCCATGTTATACGTAGAGACCATGTTCTAGTAAACAACTAATAAACAGGTCACTCTCATACTTGCTGCATATTTTGAAAGCATGTTCAACTACTGTAACTGCATACATTTAGAAAATCCTGCCTAGGAATTTTGCATACAAACCATTATGTATCTCTATATGTGCATATTAGACATCATGTTTTTAGGATCTCATTCAACACCTAGTTTAACTACTGATGCATGAGAAAGGCCTAACAAACAGTCCCCCTATGTTTTCATAACTGGTATAAATTCCGCATTTTTTCTAAGTACAGCATGTTTAGGCAACACAACTCAAACAATTTATTTAATAATCTGGGTAACTACTAAGACTTATTCCTATGCCTAGGCAAGCCTTAGGTGGTTGAATCATTAAACTAAAAATCTGCCTTTCCTGTATATGTTGCTCAATGCTTAACAGGTTCTTTTAATCAGTAGGCAAAATTGATTACGGCTTTCTGAGTAATAAAATAAACATGCATGTCTGTTTATCTTCTGAACTCACTTAGACACCATGTCTTAGGATTCTGAACTTAACTACTGCCCTTAACTGTGTTTGAGTCGTGCTGTTTAATTGCTTTATTTGCGGAGGTAAATTTGAGACTTTACTCTCCTCTTATGTGTTCCCTTTTACTGCAGTCCTATATGCTTTTGTATGTCGCCCTAGAATTTTACCTTTAAAACCTGAGGGTCTGCCTAGTACCTCCCTTTTAGGATAGTAGTCCTAACCTCCTCCAGGACTAATAGGAAGGGACGGGTAATAGCACGCAATAGAGTTCGTTACCAATACGCGCTTTAATTACCTTCATGGGTGGGAAAAGGGTAGAATATGTGTATGATGACCGATGCGCTAATACCATGTGTAGACCTCATTGAGGAGTGTCATACCAGGTATTGCATTGATGTGATCCATATTATCACAAACCTAGGATATCCTTTACTTTAAATGCTTAGATTAACTTTTTTTTTAAACTTAGCCCTTCTATAACTGTTTTCAAAACACTTGCATGCTTAAAATTTAAATCCCCTCTTATTTGAGCCTTTATTTGTTTGTTTTCTAAACCGTACAAATTCACAAAAGCTGTTTGGCCGAGAACCACACTTGTGGATCCTGAGGGGTTCTTAACATCTTTCTCTTGGGATAATTTCAAGTCCTTACCCTATCTCTGGTTAACAACATAGTTGTAAATGAACCCCTTAGGTGCCCTAACGTACCTTTAAAATCGTTAGGTGGTGACTCTCAAAAAATGCAAACCCCTTCCCAAAAGGAAAGAGTTTTCTCAACCCAAATGTACGAAACCCGATCTCCGCGAGGAAAGAGGGGGTGACGACAATGGCCTCTTGTTGCTCCTGCAGGACCTTTACCGCTTCAACGACGTTCTCCTCTTCAGCATCATCATGAGTCGCCTCTCGAACATGTCGCGAGTACCGCCTGCCATGGACCGGTGTGGCCTCGTTCCCCTCATTGCGGGTATTACTGATTGAATCTTCGTGCTGAGGTTGATTTCCTCGAGCCTCAAGATTTTGTGTGTTGTTAACACCATTATCTGGCCTTTTCCGTAATTTTTTTTTTCTAAGAACGAATAATCTAACACGTTAGTGAAAGAGGGAAGGACCAACTTCATTACACAACTATCTATGCCCCACGGTGGATGCTAAACTGTTTATCTGTAAAATGGTACAATGAATTTATACATGATTTATAGACAAGTGAATTAATTTGATCCTGAATAATAGATGAATTAGACAGAAATGTAATACTTAGCCTTGAGATGGAGATAAAATAGCAAAAATAACAATTCCGGGAGCAAGGCTTTCGGGCACAGCGACAATGATATCAATAAAAAAGAAGATAAAATTATATTGAGCTTTAAATAGAGTGTCACGGCCCAATTTTCCCTCCATTGTCTATCGTGATGGCACCTAGTCTTAGGAACTAGGTAAGCCTAACATTTACTGAATAATAACAATAATTAAATAACATCTAACAATTTTTGAAATGGAAATCTCTATAAAATTTACAATTCCCAGAATCGTTAGTACAAGTCATAAGCTCTACAGAGTTATCTAATGTTTTCTAAATCCAACGGTTTGAAATAAAGTAAACAGTGTGAATACAAATCAGAAGGTGACTCCGAAGCCTGCGAATGCAGCAACAAGTTTACCTTGGGTCTCCACAACAACAATCCGCACAGCTAGCTAATTATCCATTGACTTCCAAATACTTGGATCTGCATAAAAATGTGCAGAAGTGTAGTATGAGTATACCACGACGGTACCCAACAAGTATCAAGACTAACCTCAGTGGAGTAGTGACGAGGAACAGTCAAGATACCCATTGGACTAAATAACCTGAACAAGTATAAGTATAGGAATAACAGAGTATGATATCTACAAAAAAACTGCGCGAAGTGGCAAATAATACGATAATTTCAGTAAGGAAGGAAAACAATAACTATCAGCGGAACATCATAATAATGACATATAAGAATGAACAGAAACACAACCTAAATCTGATAATCATAGATAAAGAAGGGACAAGTAACAACTCAACAAAACGACTGCTTTCACAACAAGTTTTAGTCAATAAACTCCACGAGGTACCGAACCTAAGACTATTCACAACTCATGGGTCCCAATACCTGAACCCTAACGCTTAGCATCATGTGCCCTCATTACACTTCACAACCGCACATTCTCACTTAGAAGGCAAGTAAACAAGGGTGTGCATCTATACTCAACAATATCAAGAAAACCTCTTAACCGATAAGAGTGCTCAACTATGTGTATGCTTGTGCAAATGTCCTAACATAGTTCATGCCAGCTAGTAAGTATAGGAAAAGAAATGTACAACACGTAGAATGTTTCCTCACAACTTTCAACAAGATAAAGCTCACACAAGTAAGTGTACCACCACACAACATCAACAACAAGAATGCCCCTAGGCCATCAAAAGTCATCACAAATCAATCCATGACATAGACCATATTGTCTCGCCACGTGTGCAATAGTAAAGTAAATTCCCCCCTTGTCTCGTCACATGTGCATAATAATGTTTTCCACCTTGTATCGCCACATGCGCAACCCACATATATATATATATCCCGCCTTGTCATGCCGCATGTGCAATATCAATAGTAACAATAGCACGATAGAAACCTCGTGCAACCCCATAACAATAACCACACGACAAAAACCTCATGCATCACAATAACAACAATCGCACGACAGAAACCTCGTGCATCAAAACAACAAGTACAACAGTAACAATGACAATAATACAAGGGTACGACAAATAAGTCAACTCAGAATTCTAGAACTCAAAGGAATGGAGGAACTAATTCACAAAGATTAGCAACAATAGAGAATGGTAGTCATAATAAGAATAGCTTAACAAGAAAGGAAATACTATGTATCAACAGTCCACAATATACAGTTCGACAACAAGGGAGCTAACACAACTAGAATAATTCCAAATAAGGACAAGTCAACTAATTTATAGGATATCTAACTTCTTTTTAAGGTTGGGAAATTAGGAAGATACAACAAATTCAATAAGGGTAAGCAGCAAAAAGATAGTCATAGCCTCAATTAAGGGTGAACAATTACAGAAGACATAATTATACTTCAAATAAAGGTAAGTAGATAGGAAATGATAACATGGTAATAGAAGAGATAACAATTTCAGTTAAGGCACTGATGAATCAAATAAGCAACAAGAGTGTATCATGAAGCAATTAATTCTAATTAAAGCAGGTAGAGGTGAAACTAGTAGTTAAGAAACGTAATCACAACGAGAACAACTACATATTCAATGAATACAAGGACCTAAGAACCCTAAAAGGCCAATATTTCACAAATAAATCTGATCTTTCACAAATAAATCCGAGAACGTACTCATCACCTCGCGTACAAGGACTACAATTATCATAGAAGACTCAAATCCTAAGGGTAGTTCCCCCACATAAGATACTTACCTCAAAGAAGACAAACCGGTACTCTAAAATGAACTTCTTGGGTGAAATGACCTCTGGACGACTCAAATCTAACTAAAATAACTTCAAAGCACAAATAAAACTCATAAGAAACTATTCCGGATTATAAAGACTCAATCTTTATCAAAATATATAAATCGTCCCAAAAGTCGACCCCCAGGCCCGCACCTCGGAACCCGACAAATTTCATAAAACTCCAATATGAGTTCAACCATACTAAAATTATCAAATTCCGATACCACTGCGTCCCTCAAATCATGATTTTTCATTTTGAAATTTTCTTCAAAAACCACCATTTTTCTCAACTCAAAATACAAATTAAATGATAAAAATAAAGATAAAATCATGAAATATAATAAATTCTAGGTGAAGACCACTTAATCAATCGATTTTTTTGAAAACTCACAAAGAAGGTCCCAAAACCGAGGTCTAAAACTCAAAATATGGAGAAAATGGCAAAACCCTCGAATATAAATTCTCTGCCCAGGACTTCTGCATTTGCGGACAAATAAGTGCATTTGCGCTACCGCATTTGCGGGCCGACGTCCGCATCTGCAAACTTAACTTACCAGGACTAGGCCCGTGAGAATATAGCCGCACCAACAACGCTACATAAGTGATGACAGGAGCACAGAAGCGAATCCCACCGCAGAAGCGATCGCGAAACCGCAGAAGCGATCGCGAAACCGCAGAAGCGGTCTTCGCACATGCGTGCCGGCATCCATAGAAGCGAGCGAGCTTCCAAGACTCAATGGTTGCAGAAGCGATCAGACTCAGCGTTCGATGCACTGTCTGTAAAGAGGGTCCAGATTCTCGAGGGTGTACCCGAGTTTACCAACAACTCTCTTTCGACCTCGGGTATTAGGCTGGCGTGAAGTCTGCCAAAATTTGAGAGTTAATGGTTGTTTGGGGTCGATATATCAATATCATACCCGCTGATTTCTACATTCCATTTGGCCAATTGTCTCGAAATCTTGGGTTTATGCATTATATTTCGCAATGGATAAGTTATTAACACATATGGGGTGACATTGAAATTACGGTTTTAGTTTCCTAGAGGCGCTTATCAACGCGAGCGCCAATTTTTCTAGGTGGGGATATCTAGTTTCGGCCTCACCCAAGGTCCGACTAACATTATAAATCAAATATTGTGTACCTTGTTCTTCCCAGAAAAAGACTCCACTTACCACTATCTCTGATACTACCAAATATAAGTATAATTGTTCGTCTTTCCTCGGCCTATGAAGTAGCGGTGGAATCGATAAGTATCACTTAAGCTCTTCCAAGACCTGCTGGCATTTCAGAGTCCATGTGAAGTTATTTTTCTTCTTCAGAAATGAGAAGAATTGATGGCTCTTATCAGAGGACTTCGAGATGAATCGCCCCAGGGCGGCTATGCGCCCGGTTAACCTCAACACGACCTTTACGTTGTCCACTATCGTGATGTCCTTGATAAATTTTATCTTGTCGGGGTTGATCTCGATTCCTCGGTTGGATACCATGAACCCGAGAAATTTGCCTAACCCGGCCCCGAACGCGCATTTTTTCGAGTTCAACTTCATGTTGTATTTCCTCAATATACTGAAGTTTTCCTGTAAATACTTCAAATGGTCCTCTGCTCGCAAGGACTTAACTAACATATCATCAATGTAAACTTACATAGAGTTCCTTATTTGTTCTTCAAACATCTAGTTTACTAGGCGTTGGTAAGTGGCACCATCATTTTTTAATCCAAATGACATTACGTTATAGCAGTGGGTACCATATTTAGTGATGAACGAGGTCTTTTCCTGATCATCTAGGTTCATTTTTATTGGTTGTACCCGGAATAAGCATCGAGAAAATATAGGATCTTGTGACCGGCTGTAGCATCGATCATGCTGTCGATATTAGGAAAAGGAAAAGAATCCTTGGGGCATGCTTTATTTAAATCCTTGTAATATACACACATTCTTAGTTTGTTCTTTTTCTTAGGGACTACTACTACTACATTTTCTAGCCATTCAGGGTATTTTACTTCCCGGATTGACCCTATTTTAAGAAGCTTAGTTACCTCGTCTTTGATGAAGGCATGCTTGATCTCGGACTGGGGTCTTCTTTTTTGTTTTACCGGATAGAACTTCGGGTCCAAGCTTAGTTTATGGGTGGTGATTTCCAGTGAGATCCCTGTCATGTTGAGATAGGACCAAGAAAAATAATCCATGTTAGTTATAAGAAATTGAATACTTTTTTTCTTGAGCTTGGGAGTTAACCCCGTGCCCAGGTATACCTTTTGTTCGGGTAGATGTTCGATTAGTATGACTTGCTCCAGCTCTTTGACCGTTGATTTAGTAACATCAGAGTGACCGAGGACTATGAAGGATCAAGGGACCCCATAATCATCATCTTCGTCAGTCCCCTGCTTCTCTAGTTGGGTCGAGGCCGGTGTCTGTGATTTCTATTTGGCTTCATGTTTTCCATTCGAATTTGACCCTTTGTCGATGAGAGTGTCGATATTGGAATCACTTCATCAACAACAGACAGTTCCTTTGCGGCGGGTTGCTCCCGTATATTATTTTGATTCCCTCTAGTGTCTGGAATTTTAAAACCTGGTGAAGGGTCGAGGGAACTGCCCTTATGTTATGGATGCATGGTCTCCCGAACAGGGCGTTATACCTCATATCCCCTCCGATCACATGGAACTTGGTCTCCTGGATGGTCCCAGCTACGTTTACTAGCAAAGTTATTTCTCCCTTAGTAGTTTCACAAGCCATGTTGAATCCGTTTAGCACTTGGGTCGCTGACACTACTTGGTCCTGTAGGCCGAGCTGTTCTATGACCCTTGATCAAATGATGTTTGCCGAACCACCTGGATCAAATAACACACGTTTAACTCGAGTCTTATTCGTGAGTAAAGATATTACCAGTGCATCGTATGAGCTGCATGATTCCTTCTGCGTCCTCGTCGTTGAAGGGCAAGGTTCCTTCTGTTACGTGCTCCCAAGTTCGTTTCTCCCTTGTGATCGTTACCTTGGTATGTTTTAACACTGTCCCTTGGGGAACATCGACCCCTCCGAAAATTATGTGAATGATGTGTTGAGGTTCTTCTTGCTCTTTTAGTTTGTTAGAATCTCTATTTCCTAGATGATTCTTGTCTCGTTCCCTTAGAAACTTCCGAAGGTCCCCGTCGTTGAATAACCGGGATACTTCTTCTCTCAACTGTCTACAATCTTTCATTATGTGGCCATGGGTGCCATGATATTGGCACATTTGGTTGGGAGTTCTCTGAACTGGATCGGTCTGCAGAGGTCGAGGCATTTAGTATCTTTGATGCGCCCGATAGCTGATACGATGACGATTGCATCAATATTGAAGTTATATTCTGACAATCGTGGTGCTTCTTTAGGTCTGTTATGCATGTCGAAGCTATTCTTGCTCATGAGCCCTCGAGAGTTATGGCCTCAGTCATTCCTCCTTTCACTTTGTATAGGGTTTTGCCCAGATCCGTTGCTCCTACGATCTCCATTATATAGTTGGTATCGATCCCTGTTCAACCTTGGTTCTCGATCAATGTCCCTCTTGATTCTGTCAAGTGTCCTAATAGGATAAATGGACCCGTAAGGAGCCCCCAACTGGTTATCTTTTAATCTAATCTTCGATTGATACCGATTATGTACATTGACCCACGTAACAGCTAGGTATTCTATCAAGTTCTACTTCAACTGATGTGAAGCCACTGAGCTTCATGCATTGAGTCCTTGGGTGAAAGCTCGAACAACCCAATCATCGACGACATGTGGTAGATCCATTCGTTCCATTTGGAACCGAGACACAAACTCTCTGAGCATCTCGTTATCTTTCTGCCTTACCTTGTAAAGGTCCGAATTCCTAGTCTCGACCTTAATGGCTTCGGCGTGTACCTTTACAAAAGAATCTGCAAGCATAGAAAAAGAATCAATAGAGTTAGGTGGTGTATTATTGTACCATATCATAGCTCCCTTTGACAGAGTCTCCCCGAATTTCTTTAGTAACATGGATTCGATCTCGTCGTCCTCTAGACCACTTCCTTTAATTGCACATGTGTAAGAGTTTACAAGCTCGTTTGGGTCGGTCATTCCATTGTACTTAAGAATCATGGTCATGCGGAACTTCTTGGGGATCAGTTTGGGAGCTGCGCTCGGGGGGAAGGGCTTAGGAATCTCGGGCATCCAGAACTCCTCGAGCATCTTCATGATTGCGGGACTGGCCCCCGATTCATTCCCGTTCGATTTCCTTGACACCAATTCGACCCTGTGAACAACTTCCTGGGACGGCTCGGGCTCGATCTTACTTGGTGTATGATTCTGGTTTTGGAGCTAGGCTATCGTGGTTTGTTGATCCTGCAATATCTCGAAGATCACCCGAAGGCTGATCCCGCCCTTTTTGATTCCATGTGTGCTCTGAGCAGCCGATAAAACATCCCTATAGATGCTACTCTCGGGGTCGACAACCAAATTTGCATTGATGGCTGCATGCGAGCTGATGTCGATTGGATCTACAGCCGAAACTCCATCGATGCCAACTAGAGGTACGTCGTTTCCTAGTGCTACGTTTTCAATCTCGTCATGGTGACCGAAGTCATCGTCCACGTGTACGTGTGCTGCCTGAGAGTTCGACATTTTCATCGTAGAATCGAAGATAATCACAAGAGCAAGTGTAAAATAGTGTGTGTTATGAAAGTTAGTACCAGACAATCTCTATTATCCTTAGCCCAACGGTGGCCGCCAAACTGTTTACCCTAAAAACGGATAACAATTGAATTTATATGCAATTTTTAGGATACACAATGTAACTTGGCAAAAATTAAGAGAATATATTAATATTGAAATTGACGATAAAATAAATAAATGCAAACCAAATGAATTGAATAGACTTGGACCTCGAGTTTGATCACCCTTGAATCAAGAGAAGTTTTAACTGATATAAGAACAGGGTAACAAGATAATGAAAGCTAGAAAAAGACAATGTATTACTTTATGTTGCGTAAATGTGATGTGTTTTACAAATGATCAGACCCCCTTTATATAGTAGGGGATTCCTTCTCTTGATACAATTCTAAATGAAGTAAGAAATCTCATGATTGGCTAATTAATTGACCTATCCTTGATACGTGTCGAGATTTCCACATGATGTTATAACGACCCGACAGATCGTTTCGAGAGTTGTAGCCCCTTTTCCCTCATTTCTACTTATTTTTGTGTTATTCAGCTATATTTTGATATACCAGGTTAGTTGGTTTGGGTCCGGAGTGGTTCAGAGTGAATTGAGACACTTAGTCTCTCTATTAGAAGATTAAGTTGGAAATGTCAACCAGATGTTGACTTATGTGTAAACGATCTCGAATTTGAATTCTTATAGTTCCATTAGCTCCGTTAGGTGATTTTAGACTTAGGAGCGCGTCCGGAAAGTGATTTGGAGGCCCGTTGTGGAATTAGGCTTGAATTGGCGAAAGTTGAAAATTTGGCGATTTTGGTCAGCAGTGGAAAATTTGATATCTGGGTCGGAATGGATTTCCGGAAGTTGGAGTGGGTTCGTGGTGTCATTTGTGACGTGTATGTAAAATCTGAGGTCATTCAGACGTGGTTTGATAGGTTTTGGCATTGTTTGCGAAATTTGGAAGTTTAGAAGTTCTTAGGCTTGAATCCGAGGGTAATTTGGTGTTTGATGTTGTTTTGAGTGATTCAAAGGCTTGAATAAGTTCATATGTTGATATATGACTTGTAGGTATGTTTGGTTGAGGTCCCGAAGGGCTCGGGGTGAGCCCCGATGGATAACGGGATGTTTGGAACTTGGAAATGCAGCTGAACTACTGCTGTTGGTGTTTTCCGTATCTGTGGAGAGGGATCCGCAGGTGTGAGACCGCACAAGTGTGTGCAAGGTCGCATATGCGGATAATTTTTTTTTGGGATGGAACCGCAGGTGCGAGAAGGCAGTCGCATATGCGATCCCGCATGTGCGAGACCTGGGGCGTAGATGTTGAAAGGAGGAAGTTGGCTGGTTCCGGAGAAGAGGAGGAAGATGCGCAGGTGCGTAATCACAGGTGTGCAATCGCAGGTGCGAGATTTAGCTGCAAATGCGGAGGCCGGAATTTTAAGTGAGTTCTGCACCTGCGATGAAAATTCTGCATGTGCGGAGTTGCAGAAGCGGTAAAAGGGACCGCAGATGCGGTTCACTGGGCAGAAGGTATAAAAAGGGGACTTCTTGATTTTTCCTCATTTTCACAACTTTCAACTCGGACTTTGGAGCTTTTGAGGTGATTTTTGAAGGGGATTCAAGGATATTCACTGAGGTAAATTACTTGGGCTATATTATCATTAGCTATGGTGTTTTCCGTTGATTTCTCACCTAACTAGTAGGGTTTTTGAAGTGAAATAAGGGGTTAGGGCTTGGAATTTTGGAGAGTGTAATTTAGGGATTTGAGGGACCAAATAATGTCGGATTTTGATAAATTTCGTATAGGTAGACTCGTGAGTGAATTAGCTTCCGGGTTTTTTGACCTTTGTCGAATTTTGAGACGTGGGTCCGGGTTTGAGCCAATTTTGGGTTTTGAGTCTAATTTAGTAGTTTTTCTTGTGGAATTTATTCATTTAGCATATATTAATGGTATTGTACTGGTTGTGTCTAGATTCAGAGCATTTGGAGGCTGAATCGAGAGGCAAGAGCATTGCGGAGTAGGATTTGTTCGGATTGAGGTAAGTAACGGTCTTAAATCTGATCTTGAGGGTATGAAAACCGAGAAATTCATATGATGTGGATATTTATAGGTAACACACATGCTAGGTGGCGAGCGTGTAAGTGTGCACCGCGTGGGATTGGGACTTGGTCCGTCCCAGGAGACTGCAAAGTCGAATAATAGCCCATTGTTATTACCTATTTATTCTTGTTTTTGAGTTATTGTTTGTTTTACATGTTAGAAACCATGCTTAGGCTATATGAAATCAATGTTGGGACCCGCAGTGGTCGTAAATTTGTTGTATTGACTGCTAAATTGATGTCTTGTACTCAGTCACTGTTTTCTTATGCATTATATCTCAACTCTCCCTTATGTCTTGATTAATACTTGTTGTATTCTCTGTTTGGGCTGTTTATTGTGATATTCGTGAGGCTAATGACTGATATAGGGCCTGAGTGCCGAGTTGAGAGCTATGTGAGATATATTGGATCAGGTTGCACGCCGCATCAAATGTTGGATCGGGTTGCACGCCGCAACAAGCCTTCAGGACATTTTATCGGATCGGGCTGCACGCCTCAGTAGTACTTGGATCGGGCTGCACCGCGCAACAATATATAGATCGGGTTGCATGCCACAATTGTAGTATTGGGTCAGGCTGCACGTCACAACAATATAGCGCTTGGGCTGTAGGAGCCCCTCCGAACTGTACATCCCTAATGAGCGCAAGTACCTTGATTGTGAGTATTGAGGCTGAGAGCCGAGTGATTGAGTTGTTGAGTTAGAAGAGTGACGGTAGCCCTGTGAGGCTGTACTTGTTCTTATTTATTGTTGCATTTTTTTGCTAGTTGTTGTTGTTGTGAAATTTCTAAAGGACTTATATTGCTTTACTTGAGCTCGATATATTTTGATTTTATAACACCGGATCGAAAACATGCCTATTTTCTTTGATGAAATTACTGAAATGAACTATATTTTGTGTAACTCGTCACCACTTCTCAGTTCCTTATTTAATTCTTTTACTTACTGAGTTGGAAGTACTCACGTTACTCCCTGCACCTTGTGTGTAGATCCAGATGTGACCGGATGCGGAGGTCATTTAGCTCGTGCATAGTTGACTTTTTCGGAGATTTACGAGGTAGCTGCCGGCGTTCGCAGACCTTGTGCTCCTTCCTTATTTTCTTTCTTTTCATGTATTGATATTAGATGCAGACTATTGTAAATACTGTCTTTTGGATTTAGAGTCTAGTTGCTCATGACTTGGCGACACCCCGATGTTTAGGGAAATTTCGCATTTTGTTTTCTATTTAAAGTTAATTTCGAGTTTTATGAAAGATTTATGATATAGAAAGTTTTACATTACTATTTTATTGATTCTGAAGTATTATTTTGGGATAGTCCACTTGCCTACTACCATCAATAGGCGCCATCAGGCAGGTTGGACTTAGGGTCGTGACAGATTTATGCTCGATTGCAGATATTTTGTCCTTCTGTTATCCAGCTCAACAAATTTTCTTCGATCTCGATTTTGTTCGGTCCTGAGGGCTCGAGCTTTGACGGTATATACTCACACCTCGGTTTGGTATGGGTTCAATGTTGTACCTTAATCTATCACATTTTAGTCTCGATCAGTCACCCAAGGGGTGGACACAATTTTACCGTATACTGAATGAAAAGTTATTATTCTCGAATTAGACAACTGAAAATGAAAGAATAGGATATCCTTCTTTTCTTCTTCAACCCCTAAACTAAAAAACTGGATATGAATAAAATTTAATTTACTTAAATTCTCCTATATAAGAAGCGCCTAAGAACAACTGAAGCAGACAACACTTCGTTGACATGCCTGCTTTAGCTAAAATATATTTTGCCACTATTTTTTTTATATAATTACGTTGAATGTCATCGTACAGTTCTGTAAATAAAGGGAACTTTTGATGCATTTTCAAGGTCCAATTGTCAGGCCATGTTTGTTTTAATCAACATCTTTGTTTCCCCCGCTTTTGTAACTTATTACATCAATTGTCATCACATAATTTAGTGAATAAGTGGAACTTTGAGGCTTTTTGAAGGCCCAAGATACAGGTTGCCCCGTGAAATTACATTTTCTTCTTTAGTTTAAAGTTCTATACTGATTATGGTGGGCCCACTAAATTCTTATTGCGCTACTTATTTCTCTTCTGCTTACACTGATGATATCATATCACAAACACTTTATTTTTGAGTTCTTATGAGTTGTATTTTGTAGTTTTATTTTATGTAACTTTTGAATATGTATGTACTCTCATAATATCATTTATTTTTTACTATATTTTTGGTCAATCATTATTTGGGGAAAAGAGGAGCTTTGTATTTTACTTACATCGCAAGATGTATTACAAGATAATTCTAAAAATGAAATATAGAATATCAAATAAAAATGGTAGAGAAACTAAGGCTAATAATGCAATAATTCACAATGATAAATGTAAAGTAAAGGTTCTATATTTTTTTAAATATATAATGTTTAAAAGTTTGTAAGCAATTTTTTGTTTTAATATTTTTTGAAGTGTGCAAATATTTTTTTATTTTAATTTCTTATTTGATTTAAAAATAGGAACAAGGAGAATATTATCTATTATAACCAAGTCACCAAATATATTCTATACCATAAATTAATTACATAAACCTAATCCTTAAATGTTACTTAGAGTATCCTCATGAAGTACCAACAAGTATTGCTGGATTCTATGGTCCTACAAGCAAGGATATGAGATTACAACTACAACATATTCAGTTTAATCCCACGAGTGAGATCTGCGGAGGGTAGTATGTATGCGGATTGAAAATGATAAATTCGCTGAGTTTTTGGATAACTAGAAGGAAGTTTGGTCCTTTCTGGGAAGAACTAGGGACACATTTTACATCAACAACAGATAAATAAAGTGATGGGATCTCATGGGAGGAATGAAATGTATTTGGCTGCAATTGAAGTGCATCTAAAATAATACCTAGGCAATCACATAACCTACAAGCATTTTCTTATGAAGTTGTTCCATTAACGACCATTAGACACTAAATGGAAGTTAGTGCAATAAAAGTTGGTAAATTTAATTTTAAAAACTCTTTTATATGAATATCATACCATATTTTTTTAATTAAAGCCACTACGTGTTGGCGGGGGTCTAGGCTGACTTAACCTGTTGAATATTGTACCATATTTTGAGTAAAGTTTTTATATAATATTTTGTGGAATAGTTAATATAAGTGACTGTTTTCTGTTATATAAATAAATTTAACATCTCACGAACAACATGGAAAAACACAAGACATGCAATATAGTGCTTGGTCCAATTTTCCTATTAAAACAATTGCAAAACTAAGATTTTGTATAATTTTTTGACGAAGGGGTTTAGTTGCACTCTCTGGTTCTGCCGCTGTCTATTAGTGCCTTATCCAAGTAAATTTTACACATTATTTATATTTTTTCGATTCCACTTACTCGAGAGAATTCCCCATTTAACTTGTTTGACATGCTGGACAAATTTCTCAGAGTAAATAAGTTGTGCATTGTCTTTACAGATGATGGAGCGCTAAGAAGCTAAAAATTTGAGAGTGGAATATATCGTTATGCTGTTGCATATCCATACTTGACAAAAGCAATGAAATAAAATTTTACACTATGATTGCAACAACATTTAACTTTGTTTACCTTGGTCTACTGGTCTCCTTAAATTTTTGATGAAGGGGAGGAAATGTATTCCTTTTTAAAAGAAATTACTCTCTCTGTCAGCTAAGGTAACATTCTTACCAAATTGGATGTATATTTTATCAAAATGAGTTTGACCCGCTTCATATACAATAAAAATTCTTTTTCGTCCCTTAAATCAATAATAAAGACCTACTTATAATATTATATATTATTAATTACATAATAAGTAAGTTGAAGGTGAAAATCAATTTTCGTATACATCATTATTCATTGTTATATAATATTATTATTAATTAAATAATATCATATATCGAGTATGTAAACAGTGTTATACAATATTTATCTTACTGTTCACGATTTCTGTTTGCTGTGGTGCCATGGTCCTCCTTTCACTACACTGATTTTAGTTTTGTTGTACGTTTTTATTTGTTATTTTGATGTATTCCCCTTTTGCTTTTACTTTGGGTACATTTTATTTAAATTTTTCTTTTTTACTTTTAGTTCGTATTCTTCCTGAGCTAAGGTTTACCAGAAATATCTTTTCTGTCTTTTTAAAGGTTGGGGTAAGGTCTACGTATACTCTTCCCTCTCTAGACCCCACTCGTGGGACTACACTGAGTATGTTGTTGTTGTTGCTTTTAGTTCGTATTCTCTCTCTTACAGAATTGAGGAAGAAGGGGATTTTGATTATCAAACATATTCGGTTGTGTGTAAAAAATAATGGACAATTTATTATATATCACACCATAGGTATTTTATTGAATCTTACCAGTTACCATCTTATGTAACATATGCTTGTAATGTTTTTGCATCACTAGAAAATCAATGTATCCTAAGTGACACAAACAAAATCTGTAATGTTTTAAATACGCCGTAGTTCTAATATAAATATCATGTTTGCTAAAAAAACCAAAGGTATTTTATTAGTTCATAAAGTAAACACCACACTAATCAAAGATACCCATAACAAAAATATGTTGATAAAATAAATTTTGATGAATTCATTCTACAACCTCAAACTCAAAAAATAAATAGGCTCATAATCAAAATTTAAAGAAATGAAATTCATATGAAAAAAGACCAATTAACTCATTATTAAAAGAAGAAAATGATTCGGAACTCTATTCGTTATCAAAGCAAAAAGATAAATTTTAAAAATATTATAAATATGATCTTTTATCATATAAATCGATTAATTATGAAAATAAAAATGAATCTTTTATTTCTAAATTAATTATTTCGGGGTGTTGACTACATAAACGATTAATCTGGTAAGGAGATTAATGGAGCAGCACACGAAAAGGAAGAAAGATTTGCATATGATATTTATTGACCTTGAGAAAGCGTACGATAAAGTCCCGAGGGAGGTCTTGTAGAGGTGTTTGGAGGTTAGCGGCATTCCGGTACCGTACATTAGGGTGATTAAGGATATGTGTGATGATGCTAAGACTCGGGTGAGGACTGTGGGTGGTGACTCAGAGCATTTTCCTGTGGAGATGGGGTTGCAACAGGGATCGACTCTTTGCCCATTTTTGTTTGCCTTGGCGATGGATGTACCGTCGTGACACATCTATGGGGGAGGTGCCTTGGTGCATGCAATTTGCTGATGATATAATGTTGATTGACGAGACGCGAAGCAGAGTTAACACGAGGTTGGAAGTTTGGAAACAAACCTTGGAGTCTAAAGGTTTCAAACTGAGTAGAACTAAGACAGAATACTTGGAGTGCAAATTCAGTGACGAGGCCTATGATGCAGACATAAAGGTTAAGCTTGATGCTTAAGTTATCCCTAAGAGAGCAAGTTTTAAGTATCTCGGGTCTATTATCCAAGGTAACAGGGAGATTGACGAAGATGTCGCACATCGCATCAGAGCGGGATGGATGAAGTGGAGGCTCGCCCCCGGTGTTTTATGTGATAAGAATTTGTTATCAAGACTTAAGGGTAAGTTTTATCGAGTGGTAGTTCGACCGGCTATGCTGTATGGGAATGAGTGTTGGCCAATCAAGAACTCCCATGTGCATAACATAAAAGTGGCAGAGATGAGAATGTTGAGATGGATATGCGGGCGTACCAGGAGAGATAGGATTAAGAATGAAGCTATCCGGGATAGAGTGAGAGTAGCCTCTATGGAGGACAAGATGCGAGAGTCGAGGCTGAGATGGTTCGGACATGTTAAGAGAAGAAGCATTGATGCTCCTGTCAGGAGGTGCGAGAGGTTGGCCATGGAGAGTTTTAGAAGAAGTCGAACTAGGCCTAAGAAGTACTGGGGAGGGGTGATTAGACAGGACATGGCGCTGCTTCAGCTCACTGAGGACATGACCCTTGATAGGAGGGTGTGGAGGTTGAGGATTAAGGTAGAAGGTTAGTGGGTAGTTTTTAGTTGTTCACTGATAGCCTTAGTAGCATGCATGTGTGGTTTTGTTCGTCTCACGTATTGTATTCTCGTTGTTATTATTTGGTACTACTTACCCTTTATCTCTCCCTTTTTCTTTTTTCTCCTTTCTTGCTTTCCTTTTCTTTTTCTTGCGCTTCCTGAGCCGAGGGTCTATTGGAAATAGCCTCTCTACCTGCATTAGGTAGGGGTAAGGTCTGCGTACAGATTACCCTCCCAGACCCCACCTATTGGGATTATATTGGGTTTGTTGTTGTTGTTTTTGTTGTTGCTACTTGAGCCGGATGAAAGAAAACTTTCACGTCCGGTTTTGAAGGGGGAGATCCTTTAGAATCATGTCAATATTTCTTTTGCTAGGCCCATAACTAAATAATCCACTTTCTTATGATTACGAGGTTTATTCGAGTATAAAGTCCAATCTTGGAAATACAAACCCAAGGTTTAGGACCACTTTTTACAGTTCAATAAAAAATTTAGGCTCAAAACTCCGATTCACGTAGCCATTTATTTGGTACCGCCCAAGGGGACCGCACTGCCATTCTAACTCTTCTTAGGGGATTCCAATTCTCTCTCTCTCAATACGTTCCTAAAAAAACTCGATTCAGGCGGATTCTTCCCTAACTAACGAGGAGATCTTGGAGGGATTGCCTAAAAAATGGCAAACTAACTGATTCAAGACCAGTTAATGAAAGATCCCAATGCAAGAAAAAAATTGCATATTGGGTCTTTGAAACAATTCAAATCATTTAGTAATAATAAGTTTGATCTATTTTATCGAGAAGGTCAAGGTGATCAATCCAAGAGTGCTGGAGAGAAGAGAAAACGGTAAAAACTCTCTCATTCGGTCACCGAGAAGTCAAACGCTGATCAAGGGTGTAATACTCTTTGTAGTAGCAGTCTCATATAGAGTAACCGTCAAAATATCCCTAGTGGGATGCTTGCACAACATGCTATTAGATCAATGGTAGAGTGTGCCCCTGATAATTGTAACGATCACCTGAACAATCATAGAAATAGAAGAATAGGCTCAGACCAAGTGACATAACTCTCTTTGAGTTGGGCTACATAAAATATCTTTTTCTACTAAAATGAGCCTTGTTCAGGTTTCTCGATTGAAATCCCCGTAAATGGCATTTTTTGTTGAAATAGTATTCTTGCTTATTTCAGTCATCCTCGATATGGGACTACATTTTGTATACAAGTTGATACAAAATTAAACATTTAATACACATATGTAGAGGCTGACCCAGGATTTGAGCACGACGGGGGCACCACTGTATGGTAGTCACTAGCGATAAAATTCGGCAACTCATTGAAAACTTAATGATTATGATGACTTATCATTTAAGTATTAACAAAAAAAGTTTTAAGGAAAAAGAAAACACCGAATATATATATATATATATATATATATATATATAGAGAGAGAGAGAGAGAGAGAGAGAGATTTCTTCGCAAAATGGATGCTATGTGAAGGGAAGGTGTTTGATTAAGCATGTTTCATACTTTAAAATTCTAGTTTTTAATAAATAAAAAAAAGGGCCAGTGATCAAAAAGGCATTCAAGATAAGGAGTATGATAATATTAAAAGAACTGAAAAAGAGTCTCAAACTATTAGTTGTCATTGCCGAGTCAGATTGTTGGAAAAGATTGTCACAAAATGATAATGTATTTTTTTTATTTATGGACTGATAAGTTGCAATTTGATGATTCTATTTTAAAGGATGAATTTAAAAAAGAATGAAATTAATTAGGTCGATTATTATGTACTAGTATTAAACTATAATTGAATTCACAAAAAGAAGAAGATAAAAGTAAAAAATAAAAATTTTGCTATTAAATATAAATTACATTGTATTCAAAGAACTAAAATATTAATTAAGTTGACTATTATATATTAGTACTAAATTATAATTGATTAAAAAAAAAGGAACAAAAGTAATAAGTAAAGCAATTTGTTATTAAATATAAATTACATTGTACTCAAAGAATAAAAATAGAAAGTTGGGAAAAAGTTGAAAAGGCTGAAGATGGGATTTGAACTTGCATCACTTGTAAGGAATGGAACTTAAATGGCCAATGCAACCAATTATCCAGTTAGTCTCTTTGTATTTAGGAGGCACAATTAAAATATTTAACGGGTCCCATATATGTGCATATATATATATATACAAGATTTTTGCCAAGGCTAACGGGATTCCGTGACCCCTCAACCCATATTATAGGTCCGCCCCTGCACGTATGGAGTTAAAACTAAAACTAAATTTTTTATGTTTTTTTTTTAACTTTTTCTCCAACAATCTTTATATACGTTGATGTCCTGTCAATTTCTATGTCAAATTTTGTAGCAGCAAATGCTATTAATTTTCCTTTTTTTCTTTCCTTTCTTTGAAACTTGGGGAAGAGGAATTCTTTATTGGTTTTTCTGAGTTTTATTGTGGCTGATTTGTATTTTTGTAGTTGCCAAAGGAGAATATGATCGATTTAAGTTGGTTGTATGCAAAGAATAAAATAAAAAAATCGCATTAAAGATCTAGAAAATTGAGTTTTTTCGGACCTGGCTACATGACTGTAAAGTCATGTGTGGACCACCCGGTTATAATGTATATGTGTAAGTTGTACTTAGATGTAACTCTCTTTCTTTTATTATCACTTCAAGAATACCAAATTACTAGAAGACAATACTTAATAGTTTACCAATTAGGGAAGTAATTAAAACTAGTCAGTTTCTCTCTTTTACGTTCTCAACTTTTCTGTAACTAAATTAATTAATTCTTTCGACCTCTTGCCCTCTTCCCTTGTTCACTTTTTTCTTTTGGTTATATTGAACGAGGTCAGTGTATAAGTAAATAACTAAATATGTTTATAATAAATGATCGCATAAGAAAGTGATACATGAATTCAGAGACAGAAGACAGTTGAATCTGAAGGTAATAATCCCGTCTGTTACCGGAAAAAAGTAATATTCATAAAGATGAAATAAATGCCTGTCACCCGACAACATTTAATGAGGAATATTCTATGCATTAAGTGAACATCCCGTTATAAGGAATATGACATTCACTGCCTACAGTTACATATTTTACAATGACCCTCATAATTGACATTAAAGAGGGGTTTGATTCTAGGATCTTGTTCCCTAGTATAGCTATAAATAGTGAACTCTATTATCATTGTAAATGACTCGATTTTTCTAGCATACATACGCCACACTCTATGTAACGACTCGGCCGCTCGTTTTGAGAATTTAAGTCCTGTTCGGCGGCATAAGGTCTTGAGCAACTTCATACTATGTATATTGACTTGCGTGCGTGGTTGAATTTAGTTACTTGATGATTCAGAGTCAAATCGGAAGAAGAATTCAAGTTTTGGAAGCTTAAGCAGTAAGATTTGATCAGAATTTAACTTTTGTGTAGATGCTCCGGAATGGATTTTGGATGGTTGCAACAACTTCGTATGGTGATTTTGGACTTAGGCATGCATCCGAAATTGAATTTGGAGGTCCGTAGGGTAATTTGGAGCATTTCGGTGAAAGTTGAAAAAGTTGAAGTTTTGAAGGTTGTTGAAGGTTGAGAGGTTTGACCAAGAGTTGACTTTTTGGCAATATCGGGGTCGGAATGCGATTCCGAGAGTTGGAACATCTCCATTATGTTATTTGGGTCTTGCCTGCAAAATTTGACGTCATTCCGGGTTGGTTTGATAGGTTTCGGCCCCAGTTTTAGAAGTTGGGAGATTTGAAAGTTCATAAGTTCGATTCACGGTGCAATTTGTAGTTCCGACGTTATTTGATGTGATTTGAGACCTCGAGTGGGGTCCGTGTTAGGGTATGGAACTTGTTGATATTCTTAGGCAGGGTCCCGGGATCCCTGATGTGTTTCAGACGAGTTTCAGATGGTTTTCATAGTTTTGGACAGATCTGTTTCTGGTGTCTGCGTGAGCCTGGTCGTTTCTGTGCGCCAGCTATATAAGTTTTTCATTAAAAGTAAAGTGATAAAATAAAAATATAAAGTTGAATTGTATTCAAATATAAAAATATGTCATTCTTTTGAACGAGAAAAGTATGTCATTTAAATTGAAATGAAGAAAGTATGTGTAAGTAGAGCGGACTAAGAAATACTTGCCACGTGCCAGTTCTAACGTGCCATGTGCATATTTACCAATACAATTTCTTTTCGCTTTCTCCATCCCCCCACCCCAAAAAAAAAAAAACACTAAGGTGGGTGGGCGAAGAGTGGGGGTTCCGGGTGCGGCAAATAAGAAAAGGAATTTGGTATTTAGTCAAATATTTTGTGATTAAAATTCCGGTTCTAATGCCCACCAGCTCCGACTTCTTTTTTCTTGCCAGTGTTACAGATTGTCTATATTTGATTTGTTTTTGGCATACATCTTCGTTTTATCTTGGTTTGGTGTTCTTTTCAATGTTTTTTATAAAAATTCTTTTAGAAAAAATGATTACGATAATACGAAATTAAGAAGAAAACGAGCGAGAGGAAAAGGAGACATTAAGAAGTATACAAATTGGTAGGTAGGATCATTGTTATCTTAAGAACAACCAAACAGAACACTATACGTTATACACATCTAACTATGATCTTGGACTAATCTTATGCTGGTTGTTCATAGCGAGCAGGTAATTAGTTTATCTTTTCTTGAAATTGAGTGGTCAAAGAACTATAACCCGTGACTTTGGTAATGTTCAAATATTTTTAATGAATGAAAAATTAAATGCATAATAGAATTATTTTTTTGATTTTTCACCAAGTCCCCGGTGTACGACATCCAAATTACTGAATGCATGACATGTGTTGGTATGTAAATTTCTCTTATTTGATCATAGTTAGCTCATATGTATTTTTATATCATTAAATCACTTAATCATAATGAGTTGATGTGATTTAGTAAAAATACTCGGTATGAATAATATTTTACCGTAGTCATATCCCTTGAAGTAGGGATAAAATATACATATACACTATTATTTTTTTCAGTCTTCACTTATAAGATTATACTGGATTTGTTGCTGTTAATCATACCCCTTCAAGGGAAAAAAGAGCGAACGCTTGGAATAACATTCCAAAGGTTGGCCAAATTTATGCTCTTAGCCAAAATATTCTGAGGCAAAGAGTAAGACCTAAGAGTAAGTGTTACCACTAAATTACAAAGAAAAAGACAAAAAAAACTGCAATTTCTGTCGACAGTGGCGCAACATATAATGGAAACATATGGTAATGGCCAGCTGTTCACTTGGTATTTCATGAAAACAGAGTAGCACAAAAATATTAAACAAATGAGATGCATTTCAATTTATGTATAATGAACAAAATCATCAATTTTCTGATCTCTCTGGCCTAAGATTCCATTAGAACCCAATGCAGAAACATGGATAGCGACACGCACACGTGTTCTTACTATACTAACCAATTGACTATTCATGTAGTTTGGTTGGTTCTGTCTTTTCTTTTATTTAATTAGTACTAGTTGCTATAAGCCTGTGTTGTCAAAAAGTAATACATATGATTAAAAAGAATAATTTGTATTATGTTTTTAAGTTTTCATTAGCAACTTGTTTGGATGGTCGTTACCTATTATATTATATTGTATTGTTACTTTAAATATAATGTTTGTTTTGGTTGTTACTTAAATTTTATTGTATCGTATCGTTAAATCAATCGTTACGTAACGACGAAATGTGCCCATTTATGTAACGAGTGGTTGCGTCGTTATTTTTTCTCTCATCTCACCTCTACTATTATTAAATTATTTTATTTTTTCATTTACCTTACCTTTTTATATAATAAATTTACCCCGTATCATATTTTTTCTTTATAATATTACAAATTTATTATTCATATTGCCGTTGCATGATATCATGAAACAACGACAAACGATATAATCTATCCAAACATTGTATTTATCAAACGATACAGTACAAAACAATACAATACGATACGATACATTATGAAACGATACGTAACAATCATCCAAACAAGCTGTAAATATCGCATTTCTCCCGATAAAGGATAATTGAGCATACTCAAATTAAAATCAAGATAAATTTTAAATACACCAGCCTGTTTTAAGTCTGGTATTCCTTGTGAATCCTGAATTGATATACCCTGTATCATATTTAAGAGATTTTCTTAAAACTCGTGTCAACACACAAAGAAATTAGGAATAACATTACTTAAGTTCCTACAATCTTCTTAACAAAAAAAAAATAAAAATAAATTATAAATGTCCACACACCAAAAGAGTTTAAAAATATTAGGCTTAATATGTTTTACTCATCTTGTTAATATTTGATCATTTTCACTTTTAAAGGATGCATTTTTGCTAATGTAGCGATAAAATTATGAAGACCAATAAATTGGTGTTTGGATACTTACATGTTTTTCTTTAATTTGTAAAGGTAAAAGGTACATAAAGTATACTACTTCAACAATTCGAATTATAAAATCAAACATTTTGGTTAAGATGCAACCATGACTCCATTTGAAGGTTAGTGTAGGGTGAGAAGTGATTGTCGAAAGATACTATGTACTATCTCCTATAAGAAACCATAGAGTTACAAAATGGACTTAAAAGTGATATTATTAACTCAACACCCACAAAACTGATAGAGTAAAAAATAGCAACTTTAAGGGCAATGGTTTTCAAAACTTGAATGTGAAGACGGGAAAAAACTTTCTATTGCCCCTTATTATAAATAGAATATTAAGCCAAAAAATATTTACTTGCTTCTAAACATTATTAAATCAAGAGAAAAGAATATGTAACACACTTTAAAATTACATAATTAGTGTAATGTTTAATAACGGTAGCTGTTTAAGGGAGAGTTGAATGTGAAATGATAATAATCATTAATAGTAGCTATTTAATTGGGGCTCACATAATCATTCTAATAGAAATATATATATATATAGGAACGTGTGGGAATGACAAATTTACATGGGGTCCATCGATCATAATAGACTTTAACCTTGCTTAACGTGTAAATTACAAATCAAATAGGGCCTACTGTTGCAGCAAACTCACACGTGTTACTGAGACATTAAGGGGGTGTTTGGTATGACGGAAAATATTTTTCGTGGAAAATATTTTTCGAGTAATCTTATTCATTTTTTCGGTGTTTGGTACGCAAATCAAGGAAAATATTTTCTCAAGAGTATTCTTAAATAATTTTGATACAATAAACATGAAGCCATAAACTTTCGAACCAACAACCTTCCGAACCCACAAATTTCATAAACTTCTGAACCACAAAACTTTCGAAACCGCAAAATTTCAAACCTGTAAATGTTATAATTTCTAAACCGGTAAACTTCGAAACACATAAACCTCCGAACTCATAATTTTGGAACTTGTAAAATTTTAAACCTGTAAACTGAAAGATGACAAAAGTAAAACTGAAAATACATAAAAACAAATATTTTTTTCGGAGGGGGGGTGGGAAAAGGGGGCGGGTTAGGGCAGAGGGCAGTGGGGTGGGTGAGGGTGCAGAGAAAAAAGAAATAGAAATTTGAATATTACAAAAAAAGTAAAAAATAAAAATTGTGCGAGGGTGGGGTGGTGAGGGGAGGGTGGTGTAGAAAAACGAAAAACAGAAATTTGAAATTACAAAAAACAAAGTAGAAAAAAATAAATTTAGGGGTGGGGGTGAGTGGGGTAGTAGGGTGGGTGGTGACGGAAAAAAAAACTTTTTAGAGAGAGGGTATGGGGTTAGGTGGGTTGGGTGTGGGGTGAGTTGGTGAGGGTATGAAATAGGGTGAGGAAGCTTGAGAAGGAGTTTTGGAAAATGTTTTTCCTTCTCTTGATAAGGAAAATATTTCCCTCCAATTTAAGGAAAATGAGTTGATGAGGAAAATGTTTTCCAAAACATTAAGCCAATCAAACATGAGAAAATTGGAAAATATTTTCCGAAAAATGTTTTCCAATATACCAAACACACCCTAAGTGATATGGAAAGTAAATTTAACATTAAAAATAAGAGAAGGACATAAAAGTAATTAAGTGAAAAATTTATATTTTTTTTTAGAAATATATGTGAGGACTACAAAAGTCCTTTGATTCTCCCTTATTATATATAGTAATAATATATATAATATGTAATAAATATAAAAATATTTGAAATCCGTCCACATTCGGTTGATTTGGGATTACGCCACTTCGCGGAACTTGCTTAGGCTACAATTCTTGTAATAAACTTTTATACAGAAAACAGTAGAATGAGTACAATAGAGTTAAACTGATAAGTTCTGAAAATTTAGTAGTAGTTTGTTACAACTTACAAATAGGCTCTATGAATGTTAGATTATAAATCTGTACTACTTAATGAAAGCTTTTAGAACCCGATTTTTGAATCTTACTTCTTATATTTTATGTATCATGAAAATTCATACTTATTAAATAGCTATTTCCAAATTAAATATTCACAAATGTTCGACAAAAAATTAGTACTTAACTACTACTAACTATTATGACTAATATATTACGATTGTGGTAATGCAATGGTGTTCAAAGTCTATTTTCCTTATCAATAACAAATAATACTTTATCATATACACGTTATTAGTTTCGGCGAAGAGTATTCATTGACCACCCTTTGCCACACATAGCTTCGCCCCTGGTGTCAGGATCAAATCCTTATGCAGGAAAAACATAAGTAATGGAGAACATACGAAATTTATTCAGTACTTGTGCCGGTGGAATAAAAGGTACCTTGAGGAAAAAAATGTTTTACTTACTTTTGCAACTAGTTTTTAGGGTCTTAAGTATGAATATGAAACTGGCAAAAAACCCTAAATATCTTAGTCATTAATTGATTAATTATATTTTTTATTATCACAAACATAATTTAAGAAGCCAAAGATCCTTTATGACTCTTTGTGATACGAAATCGTATTGAAAATACGAATAATGCAAAAATATGTAGAAACAAAAAGGATAGAAGATTAGGGTTTTCTATAGAGAAAGACAAGAACCTAACTATGAACTAGTTAGACCTATTGAATTCCTATAATAAATACTAATCTAGGAAGAACAAGAACAACTAACACGAATTAAGCTAAACATAGAATGTAATTCAAAACCCCTAGAAGATATATCAACTAGAACAACAAATTGACATTCAAATACAAAAGATAATCCAAGAGTGTAAACATGAACTCATACATGATAAACCTAGCGTAGATAATCTAGAAAACATGGTAAATAAAGAGAAATAAAAGATACCTAAACCTCTCAAGGTTTGGTCTTTGTTTATCAATCCTTCATCAAAAGCTTCATTTCAAAATGAGAGGAAGGACTATTTATACTAGAGTGGTATTTATGCTAGATGACTAAAATACCCTTAGGCTAGTAAGGAAGCAAAGTAGGGCTAAATTATAAAACTAGACTAAATAGCCAAATTGTCAATATAGTCGTCTTGATCTTAACTCCTTTAAAGCACTCTAATGCTATGATGTTGACTTGAAAGTCATCCTGGTTAAGCGTGCTCATCCGACTTGTATCATCCACCCCCCTCCCCCTCCCGAAAGAAATTCGTCCTCAAATTTGGACCTTGCAAAACCAAGAAAGGGACAAACATAAGTGCCAAGCCAATCACAATCAAAGCATTGTATGTCCAAACTAAAAGATAAAAGATCACAATATTGCACTCAAAAGTAACATTCTTATGATATAACTGAGTGTCATAATCGAGAAAGAACACATCTTCAACACAAATGACACAAATTTGACTATAAGAAAAATAATACCCATGAGAAGAATCAAGAGAGTGTAAAATTCTATACTTCCAATAAAATCACAATCTTGTAAAATTCTCAACAAAGTGCATACTTTTAGGGTATAACCAAGTGTCATAAGAAACAATAAAAATAATACTCTCCAATCCAAAGAAAGACACTTCACTATAATAAGAAACGACGCCGGGGATCAAAAACGAACTTTAATCCCAAGTATATGTCAACTTAAGAGATAGGCCAAGTTCATCATGAATCATCATACAAAGAATATCTAAATACTAAAAGTTATGCATCTTTACCTCAATGCCCTTATACAAACACAAAATAAGCATAAGCCGAATGTCTATATCATTTTTGTTTTTGGGAAAAAGAAAAATCTCTTGACAAATAATATGCCGAAATGTTAGTTCAAGACTTTTCTTAGATTAGATTACTACAGATTGGAAGAAAGAAAAGAAAAGAAACTACAAAACTAGACACTTTCTTAAATTTTGGTCATATTTGAAAAAATTGGCTATTTTTGTAAAACTGGTCACTTTTGCAAAACTAGACAGGTGTGAAATAGCTGGACATACTTGCAAGGTAGTGCAGGCTGACAGTAGCTATTCTGTGTTTCTCAGTCAAGTGCCAAAAGCAGGGGCATTAGGTCCAATCCCAACCAATCTCCCTATCCAACTACCCCGAACTTTCCAACTTGTGCAGACTTGTAACTCAAGCTGCTGCAGATTTTTTTGTGGAATTGCTGCTCAAATGCTCCTCTAACAACTGATATAAACTAGTAGAAAACTCATCCAAACTGTCCCTAACTAGTCCCTGAATGGCAGCAGTTCTCAGGTGCAGAAAATTGTGTAGAATAGGATTCAACAATAGAGTTTCAGTTGTGCAGGAAGCCAACAACTTTCCAACAGATTCATAGTCGAGCTGAAGTTTGGTGAATTTTTCTGCAATTTTTTTTGCTATCCCACAAATTCAGAAGCAAACACATATATAGAACCAAATATCAAGGCTCTCAACAACTATGAGAATAACATTACCAGGCTCACAAGTTGTTAATCCAACTGATGCAAGACAAGAGGAATCAAGGAGCTAGCTATTACCAACTGAATATTTTTTCACAGGAAATCTCTCAAACAACAGCTACCAGCAAAACTCAGCTAACAAAAAGTTTGAAAAGAGAATTTCAAGGTGAACTCTCAAAATTTCAACAGTAGAGTCCAATGACACATCTCACTTCACACAATTTCCAACAAGCAACTCAATTCAAGCTAGAATTCAGCCAAGACGCTCGATTCAAACTCACTGTTTCACTAGAAGCAGTTCTGATTTTCCACCCCAAGTTCGACCTTCGACAAACAAATATCAGAAGAATTTAGAGACAGAGTGTAGCGATCCGGCCGGCCGTTTCGAGAGTTATAGCCCCGTTTTACCCATTTTTGCTTCCTTTTGTGCTTTTCAGCTATATTATGATACACCGGGTTAGTTGGTTTGGGTCCAGAGTGGTTCCAGAGTGAATTGAGACACTTAGTCTCATTTAGAAGCTAAAAGTGAAAAGTCAACCGGATGTTGACTAATGTGTAAACGGTCTCGGATATGGTTCCATTAGCACAGTTAGGTATTTTGGACTTAGGAGCGTGTATGAAATGTGATTTGGAGGTCCGTAGTGGAATTAGACTTGAATTAGCGAAAGTTGAAAATTTGGTGATTTTAGTCGGTAGTGGAAAATTTAATATCGGGTCCGGAGTGGATTTCTGGAATTTGGAGTAGGTTCGTGGTGTCATTTGTGATGTTTGTATAAAATTTGGGGGTCATTCGGACGTGGTTTGATAGGTTTTGGCGTTGTTTGCGGAATTTGAAAGTTTAGAAGTTCTTAGGCTTGAATCCGAGGGTAATTTTGTATTTTGGTGTTGTTTTGGGTGATTCGAAGGTTCGACTAAGTTTGTATGAGGTTATATGACTTGTTGGTATGATTGGTTGAGGTCCCGAGGGCCTCGAGTTGATTTCGGGTGGTTAACGGACATGAGATAAAAGTTGAGGAATTGCTGAAGTTTGGTCTTCTGCTGGTGTGATCGCACCTGCGAGGGTATTAGCCGCAGGTGCGATGCCGCAGGTGCGGCTGGGATTGCGCAGATGCGGAGCTAGGGATGGCCTGGGGTAAATGCAGGTGCCAAGGGAAATGTGCATTTGCGAGCCCGCAAATGCGAGAAGGCTCCGCAAATGCAGAGTAGTGAGGCGAAGACTGGTTCCGCAGAAGCGAAGAAAAGGCCGCAGAAGCGCGTCTGCAGGTGAGGAACTTGGAGCGCAGGTGTGGGCCCTGGGGGACTTAAGTGGCTTCCGCAGAAGCGGTTCCGCAGGTGCGGAAATATGGCTGAAGGTGCGAAAGGCCTAGGCAGAATGTTTAAAAACAAGGGTTCGTGAATTAGGCTTCATTTGCACATTTTGAACTTGGGCTTAGGCGATTTTGGAGAGGATTTTCGAGGGGATTATTGAGCTAAGCTTCTTGTACTCGTTTTTGATCAATAACCTTGATTCCCCATTGTTTTCCCCACCTAGATTGTGTGGTTTTGAGGTGAAATTTGGGAGTATGAGGTTAAGGATTTGTAGAGTGTAATTTGGGGATTTGAAAGACCAAATGATGTCGGATTTTGATAAATTTAGTATGGGTAGACTCGTGAGTGAATGGGATTTCGGGTTTTGTGACTTTTGTCGAATTTTGAGACGTGGGCTCGGGGGTCGGGTTTGAGTGAATTTCGGGATTTGGCCTATGATTTGATACTTTTCTTGTGGATTTGATCCCTTAGCCTAAATTGATTGTGTTGTATTACTTGTGACTAGATTCGAGACGTTCGGAGGCCGAATCGAGAGGCAAGGACATCGCGGAGTAGGACTTTGCTTGGTTTGAGGTAACTAACATCTTCAAACTTGGTTCTGAGGGTTCGAGACCCAAATTATATGCTAGTGATTGGTATTGAGGTGACGCACATGCCAAGTGACGGGCGTACGGGCATGCACCGTGAGAGTAGTGACCTGGATGACTCCATGGAACCGTTTAGTGACTGTATCTTGTTGATCTCCATGTTTTCATCATGTGATAAAGTAGTTAAGCCGTAAATCGTTCTAGACATCATGTTTAGACTTTGTGCCAGTATTGTTTGGACCCTTAACGGTCATTTTCTTGCTGTCATCTCACTAGCTTTATTTACTATTCCATACTCAGTCATGATCATGCATTTTTATATCATGTCGCATTCTCAATTATTTATTGATTTAGCGTATCATTTCCTGTTATTTTCATGACATTGTAAGCCCGTGGTGAGACTGGAGAGGTTGATGACTGAGTGAGGCTGAGTGCCTGGTTGTGAGTGACAGTTATGGGATTAGGCTGCACGCCGCATCAGTTATATTGATGATTTTGATAGCGCTTGGGCTGTAGGAACCCTTCCGGAGTCTACAACACGCCCCCAGTGAGCTTATTGAGGGATGTATCATCCCTGGACATGGATCTTGTCCGATGTATTTTTTAACTGGAGATGGATCTTCTCCATAGGGATGGATTGCCCTTAGTCCTCGGTACTGGATGACCTATGGTCAGCGCTTTGTATATATTCCGGGATGGATCTTCCATGGGCCTGTTGAGCCATATGCAGTACCGAGTGGTTGAGATATCGAGAGTGAGGGCATTTGAGGCTGATACTATGGTGCATTATTTTCAGTATATGTATTGGCAGGTATTGACAATAGAGTTATCTTCAATACACTGTTCGACATTGCTTTACTTCTAGTTATGAATTGCCTAAATTGTTTTAAGAGAATTTCTACGTTTTCGTGCATTTATTTCATGTTATTTGCACCGATTGAGTCTGTCACTATCTTCAGTCCATAGTTTTGACCGATTATTGGGACAGTTGTGTCATATTTTGGGTAAACTTTGTGTTTAAATGGGCTTTCATTAATGTTAAACCTTTCCATTGTAAACTTTAAAAGATGTTTTTATTGTAATGAAGGAAAATGTTAGATTTAGGATTTCCTAGTTTCACGATAGACACCATCACGACAGGGTAGGTTTTGGGTCGTGACAAGTTTGTATAAGAGCCTATGTTACATAAGTGTCACGAGTCATGAGCGGGTTTAGTGGACTCTTGCGGATCTGTACTGAGACGTCCGTACTTATCTTTGAGAGGTTGTAGAACCTTTAGGAAAATCTCTCATTCTTGAATTCTTGTCGTGCGAATCTGTTGATTTAGGTAACTAAACTTCTGTTGTTTCATTCTCTCACAGATGGAGAGGACTCGCACTACTGGACAGAGTGACCAGTCACCAGTACCACCAGCCAGTGCCGCGAGAGGCTGAGGCCGCAGTTGAGGCCAGGGTAGGGGTGAGGTGCAGCTCGCGCAGCAGCCGGGGAAGTACCTGCAGACCCCCTAGTTTCTCCAGATTAGGACCAGGTCACCGTGGTAAATGTTCCAGCGGGACCAGCTCAGGCACCACCTGTGCCCATTGGGGTCAGAGGATATCGGTACACCAGGCATTCTAGAGACCAATGGGGTCTCATTCACGACGTTCCAGTTCTATAGGGATGCATAATGTTGGTGGGAGGTTTACGAGAGGCGTAGGCCGGTCGGTGCAATACCCCTTACTTGCAAGCAGTTCTCCGTTATCTTTCTGGAGAAGTTTGTGCCTCAACCCATAGAGAGGAGCTGCACATGCAGTTTGAGCAGCTTCGTTAGGGTGATATGTCTGTGACACAGTATGAGATGCGGTTCTCCGAGTTGGC
Organism: Nicotiana knightiana; assembly: GCA_005239525.1. Classification (NCBI taxonomy): domain Eukaryota; kingdom Viridiplantae; phylum Streptophyta; class Magnoliopsida; order Solanales; family Solanaceae; genus Nicotiana; species Nicotiana knightiana. The sequence goes on from ML376728.1 coordinate 39,103, forward strand.
CCGCCATGCTATCTGGTCGGGTTCCCACAGATAGAGAGAGGATCATGAGGTTTATAGATGGCCTCGCTTTTCAGCTTCGACTGCTTATGACCAGGGAGACAATATCTGGTGCTACTTTTGATGAGGTTGTTGACATTGCTCGGCAGATTGAGATGGTTCGTTGTCTTGAGAGGGAGGCCAAGAGGCCTCGTGGAAAAGATGGATTTAGCGGTGCTCCTTCTCGGGGTCAGTCCTAGCACGGTAAAGGTCGTCCTTTCAGGCATGCTCAGACGGTCCGCCTAGCGCACCAGGGTGCATCATCCGGTCATGGACCCCATGGTTATCAGCAGGACCAGACATAATTTGGTGCAGTACCAGCTCAGAGTTCATCTCATGCACCATCAACTCAGGGCTTATCTATGTCAGGACCTTCTAGCGGTTATTCCAGTGCTTGGGGTTCCCTTCATTCCCCGCCGCTCTTTGCAGGGCAAGGTTGCTTTGAGGTGGAGACTTGGGTCATATTAAGAGGTATTTCCCCCACCTTTCAGGATGTCCATCTCAGCAGAGGGTCAACCTTCGACTTCAACACCAGTTCCTCCACCACCCACCCATCTAGCTAGGGGTGGATCTCAGCCAGCTAGGGGCCGCCCGAGAGGGGGAGGCCGATCAGGGGATGGCCAGGCCCGTTTCTATGCCCTCCCTGCCAACTAGATGCTATTGATTCAGATGTTGTGATTACATGTATTGTATCAGTTTGTCACAGGGATGCCTCTGTAATATTTGACCCTGGTTCCACATATTCATATGTTTCCTCGTATTTCGCTCATTTTCTGGATATGCCCCATGAGTATTTAGTTTCATCTGTTCATGTATCTACTCCTGTGGGCGATACCATTATTATGGACCGCGTATATCGGTCATGTGTGGTGACTATTGGGGGTCTAGAGACCCGAGTGGATCTTTTGCTGTTCAGTATGGTTCACTTTGATGTGATATTGGGTATGAATTGGTTATCTTCATGTCATGCTATTCTAGATTGTCACGCTAAGACCGTGATATTGGCGATGCCGGGATTTTCGAGGGTTGAGTGGAGCGGTTCTATAGATTATGTACCTAGTAGGGTGATTTCATATTTGAAGGCTCAACGTATGGTTGAGAAGGGTTGCCTATCTTATTTGGATTTTGTGAGGGATGTTACTGCAGAGACTCATACCATTGGTTCTGTTCCAGTGGTACGGGATTTTCTGGATGTGTTTCCTACAGAACTACCGGGCATGCTGCCTGACAGGGATATTGACTTCAGTATTGATTTGGTGCTGGACACTCAGCCCATTTCTATTCCATCGTATCATATAACACCGGCGGAGTCGAAGGAGTTAAAGGAACAACTTCAGGAACTCCTTGATAAGGGGTTTATTCGGCCTAGTGTGTCACCTTGGGGTGCACCGGTTCTATTTGTAAAGAAGAAGGATGGTTCCATGAGAAAGTGCATTGATTACAAGTAGTTGAACAAGGTCACAGTCAAGAACAAGTATCCTTTGCCTCGTATTGATGATTTATTTGACCAGCTTCACGGAGCGAGGGTGTTCTCCAAGATTGATTTGATGTTCGGTTTCAGCCCTACTTAGACTCATTCGTTATTGTATTCATTGATGGCATCCTGGTGTACTCTCATAGCTAGGAGGAGCATGCTTAGCATTTGAGGATTGTATTACAGAGATTGAGGGAGGAGAAACTTTATGAAAAGTTCTCCAAGTGTGAGTTTTGGCTCGGTTCAATAGCATTCTTGGAGCACGTGGTGTCTAGTCAGGGTATTCAGGTGGATCTGAAGAAGATAGAGGCGGTGCAGAGTTGTCCAAGACCGTCCTCAGCCATGGAGATTAGGAGTTTTCTTGGTTTGACAGGTTATTACCGTCTCTTTGTGGAGGGATTTCCATCTATTGCCTCGCCCTTGACCAAATTGACCCAAAAGGGTGCTCCATTCAGGTGGTCAGACGAGTGCAAGGAGAGCTTTCAGAAGCTCAAGACTACCTTGACCACATATCTAGTGTTAGTTCCACCATCATCTTTAGGTTCTTACACCGTGTATTGTGATGCCTCGAGGATAGTTATTGGATGTGTTCTGATGCAGGAGGGTAGGGTGATTGCCTATGCCTCGCGCCAGTTGAAGACCCATGAAAAGAACTATCCTGTCCATGATCTTGAGTTAGCAGCCATTTTTGACGCCTTGAAGATTTGGCGTCATTATTTGTGTGGGGTTCATTGTGAGATTTATCTCTATACTGATCACCGGAGTTTGCACCACTTGCTTAAGCGAAAGGATCTTAATTTTTGTCAGCGGAGATGGCTAGAGCTTCTTTAGGACTATGATATCACTATTTTGTACAATTCGAGGAAGGCCAATGTGGTGGCCGACGCTTTGAGTCACCGGTCGGAGAGTTTGGGGAGTTTAGCATATCTTCCTGCAGTGAGAGACCCTTGACATTGGAGGCCAGCTTGTTAGATTGGATATTTCAAAGCCGAGTCGGGTATTGGCTTGCGTGGTCTCCGGGTCTTCTCTTTATGATCGTATCAGGGAGCGTCATTATGATGACCCCCACCTGCTCGTTCTTTAGGACATGGTTCGGCGAGGTGATGCTGGGGATGTGACTATTGGTGATGACAGTGTGTTGAGGTTGCAGGGCCGGATATGTGTGCCTAATGTAGATGGGCTTCGAGAGTTGATTCTTGAGGAGGCCCATAGCTCGTGGTATTCCATCCATCTAGGTGCCGGGAAGATGTACCAGGATTCGAGACAACACTATTGGTAGAGGCAGGTGAAGAAGGATATAGTTGGGTTTCTGGCTCAGTGTCTCAACTGTCAGCATGTTAAGTATGAGCATCAGAGACCGGGTGGCTTGCTTCAGAGATTAGAGATCCCGGAGTGGAAGTGGGAGAAGATCACCATGGAATTCGTATTTGGGCTCCCACGGACTTTGAGGAAGTTCGATTCTATTTGGGTCATTATGGATCGACTGACCAAGTTCGCGCACTTCATTCCAGTTGGTACTACTTACACTTCAGAGCGGTTGGCTGAGATTTATATCCGATATATTGTTTGCCTGCATGGTGTCCCAGTTTCCATCATTTCAGATAGAGGTACTCAGTTTACATCGTAGTTTTGGAGGGCCGTGCAGCGAGAGTTGGGTACTCAGGTTGAGTTGAGCACAACTTTTCACCCTCAGATGGACGGACAGTCCGAGCTCACTATTCAACTATTGGAGGACATGTTGCGTGCTTATGTCATTGACTTTGGGGGTTCATGGGACTAGTTCTTGTAGCTCGCGGAGTTGGCATATAACAACAGTTATCAGTCGAGTATTCAGATGGATCCGTACGAGGCTTTGTATGGTAGGTGGTGTAGATCTCCGGTAGGATGGTTTGAGCCGGGTGAGGCTAGGCTCTTGGGTACAGACTTGGTCCGGGATGCATTAGACAAGGTGAAATTGATTCAGAAGTGGCTTCGTACGACGCAGTCTAGGCAGAAGAGCTATGCGGTCAGGAAGGTCCGTGATGTGTCTTTTATGGTTGGGGAGAAGGTTTTGCTGAACGTATCACCCATGAAGGGCGTTATGAGGTTTGGGAAGAGGGGAAAGTTGAGCCCCCAGTTCATTGGGCCTTTTGACGTGCTTAAGAGGATAGGGGAGGTGGATTATAAGCTTGCCTTGCCACCCATATTGTCGAGTGTGCATCCAATATTTCATATTTCCATGCTTTGGACTTCAGCATGGTTCAGTTGGAGGGTGATAGGACTTATGATGTGGAGCCGGTGGCCAGTTTAGATCGACAGGTTCGGAAATGAAGGTCAAAGGACATAGCTTCTATGAAGGTGCAATGAAGAGGTCAGCCTGTGGAGGAGGCCACTTGGGAGACCAGGAGATGCCGAGCATATATCCACACCTATTTGAGGCTCCAGGGATGTTTCTAGACCCGTTCGAGGATGAATATTTGTTTAATAGGGGGAGGATGTAACGACCCAACCGATCGTTTCGAGAGTTATAGCCCTGTTTTCCCCATTTATGCTTCATTTTGTTCTTTTCAGCTATATTATGATACATCGGGTTAGTTGGTTTGGGTCCGGAGTGGTTTCGGAGTGAATTGAGACACTTAGTCTCTTATTTAGAACCTTAAGTTTGAAAAGTCAACTGGATGTCGAGTTATGTGTAAACGGTCTCAGATTTGAATTCTGATGGTTCCATTAGTTCAGTTAGGTGATTTTGGACTTAGGAGGGTGTCCGGAATGTGATTTGGAGGTCCTTAGAGGAATTAGGCTTGAATTGGCGAAAGTTGGAAATTTGGCAATTTCAGTCGGCAGTGGAAAATTTGATATCGGGGTCGGAATGGATTTTTGGAAGTTGGAGTAGGTTTGTGGTGTCATTTGTGGCATGTGTGTAAAATTTGGGGTCATTCGGACGTGTTCTGATAGGTTTTAGCGTTGTTTGCGGAATTTGGAAGTTTAGAAGTTCTTAGGCTTGAATCTTTGGGCATTTTGTATTTTGTTGTTGTTCTAGGTGATTCGAAGGTTTGACTAAGTTCATATGGGGTTATATTACTTGTTGGTATGGTTGGTTGAGGTCCCAAGGGCCTCGGGTTGATTTCGGGTGGTTAACGGACATGAAATGAAAGTTGAGGAATTGCTAAAGTTTGGTCTTCTGCTGGTGTGATCGCACCTGCGAGGGTATTAGCCGCAGGTGCGATGCCACAAGTGCGGATGGGATTGCGCAGATGTGGAGCTGGGGCTGGCCTGGGGTAAATGCAGGTGCGAAGGGAAATGCACATCTACGAGCCCGCATATGTGAGAAGGGCTCGGCAAAATGTGGAGTAATGAGGAGAAGGCTGATTCCGCAGAAGCGAAGAAAGGGACGCAGAAATGCGTCTGAAGGTGAGAAACCATGAGCGCAGGTGCTGGCCTTGGGGGACTTATGTGACTTCCTCAAAAGCGGAGAGTTGATCGCAGAAGCAGTTCCGCAGGTGCATAAATATGGCCGTAGCTGCGAAAGGCCTGGGCAAAATGTTTAAAAATAAGGGTTCGTGAATTAGGCTTCATTTGCACATTTTGAACTCGGGCTTAGGCAATTTTGGAGAGGATTTTCGAGGGGAGTCTTGAGCTAAGTTTCATGTACTCGATTTTGATCAATAACCTTGATTCCCCATTGTTTTCCCCACCTAGATTGTGTTGTTTTGAGGTGAAATTTTGGAGTTTGAGGTTAAAGATTTGGAGAGTGTAATTTGGGGATTTGAGGGACCAAATGATGTCGGATTTTGATAAATTTAGTATGGGTACACTCGTGAGTGAATAAGCTTTCGGGTATTTTGACTTTTGTCGGATTTCGAGACGTGGGCCCGGGGGTCAGGTTTGTGTGAATTTTGGGATTTGGCCTATAATTTGATACTTTTCTTGTGGGTTTGATCCCTTAGCCTAAATTGATGGTGTTGTATTACTTGTGACTAGATTCGGGACGTTCGAAGGCCGAATCGAGAGGCAAGGGCATCGCGGAGTAGGACTTTGCTTGGTTTGAGGTATGTAACGTCTTCAAACTTGGTTCTGAGGGTTCGAGACCCAAATTATATGCTATGTGATTGGAATTGAGGTGACACACATGCCAAGTGACGGGCGTGCGGGCGTGCACTGTGAGAGTAATGTCCTGGATGACTACATGGCACCATTTAGTGACTCTATCTTGTTGATCTCCATATTTTCATCATGTGATAAAGTAATTGAGCCATAACTCGTGCTAGACATCATGTTTAGGCTTTTTGACGGTATTGTTTAGACCCTTAGCGATTGTTTTCTTGCTGCCGTCTCACTAGTTTCATTTACTAGTCCATACTCAGTCATGATCATGCAATTTTATATCATGTCTCAGTCTCAATTATTTATTGATTTATCGTATCATTTCCGGGTTATTTTCTTGACATTGTGAGCGTGTGGTGAGACTGGAGAGGTTGATGACTGAGTGAGGCTGAGTGCCTAGTTTTGAGTGATAGTTATGGGATCGGTCTGCACGCCTCAGCGGTTATATTGATGATTTGATAGCGCTTGGGGTGTAGGAGCTCCTCCGGAGTCTGTTACACACCCCCAATGAGCGTAATTGATATGATTGAGGGATGGATCTTCCCTGGACATGGATCTTGTCCGATGTACATATTACCTGGAGAAAAATCTTCTCCATAGGGATGGACTGCCCTTAGTCCTTGGTACTGGATAACCTATGGTCAGCGTTGTGTATATATTTCATTATGGATCTTCCCTTAGCCGGTTGAGCCATATGCAGTACCGAGTGGTTGAGATATCGAGAGTGAGGGCATTTGAGGCTGATACTATGGTGCATCATTTTCAGTATATGAATTGGCATGTAGTGACAATAGAGTTATCATCACTACACTGTTCGACATTGCTTTACTTCCAGTTATGAATTGCCTAAATTGTTTTAAGAGCATTTCTACATTTCCATATATTTACTTCATGTTATTTGCACCGGTTGAGTTCGTCACTACCTTCAGTCTATAGTTTGGACCAGTTACTTACTCAGTTGGTGTACTCATGTTACTCCCTGCACATTGTGTGCAGATCCAGGCTGTCACGACCCCAAATCCAACCGGCCGTGATGTCGCCTATCGTGGAACTAGGCTAGCCGACTACTGCGTGTTCACATTTCCTTTTGAAAATCCCATTTAAGTTTCAAGCAATTCATAACAATATACAGAAAGTTCCTAATATAATAGGAAAATTTTTATATACAGTACTGCCATCCCCAAAACCCGGAGCAAACATATCATGAGCATCTAGTCAAATAAGCCAAAATAAAGTATTATGATACAAAACTCCGAATCAAAGCTAAATACAACAGGAAGGGAAAGCAGAGATGCTGCGAACACTGAACTACTACCTCTATATCTCCACGATCCGGCTCCACTGTGATATATATATAAAAGCTAACGCTCGATATCTGCTCATGAATCTGCACACAGAGGTGCAGGGAGTAATGTGAGTACGCCAACTCAGTAGTAATGGAAATAAATCAAGTCTAAGTAGCAAGGAATCACATAAAAATCAATGTCATCAAGTCACAATATACACAGCCTTACTTTCCAATAGTATACATAGATATACGAAATCGTCATGCCTTAGAAATCAACTTCACAAAAGTCCTTAAAACAATGCACATTTTTAACAACTTTAAAACAAGGATTTGGTATGCAATGATTGTAGTAAAATCATAAGTAGCCCCTCGGACGAAAACATGTTTCATAATCAGCCCCTCGGGCATGCCTCACAATCCCTCAGCACCTCACAATCACTCAGCACCTCACAGCCAACTCATGCCTCCCAATCACTCAATCACTCGCACTCGGTGCACCCACTGGGGGTGTGTACAGAATCCGGAGGGTCTCCTTCAACCCAAGCGCTAATATCACTCAGCACCTCACCATCACTCTTGGCCCTCGTCCACACTTGGTGGAACCACTCGAAAAGCTCCTCGTTCGAAGTAATAGAACGGGGTACTCGACCCGAAAACATCATTTTAATGCTTATGTAGTGTAAATCAGGATGAGTTTCAAATAAACGGTATGCACAATGATGTTGAGTAAAATCATCAACAGGTAGTGAGGAAAACATCAGTAAAACACCCTCAAAGGGGTGTAAACAGATCGGCACGAGGCCCCAAACACGGCTTACAGTCCAAATATTTCACAAATCTTTAGAACATAATTTAACATAAGATTTTGAGTAAATATGCAACTCATTAGTTGCCGCGGAGAGGACCTAGTCCAATCCAAAAATCAGTACGCGCCACATATTCGTCATCCGACATGTGCGCCATTCCAAATTCAGTGAGAAAATAATGCAGTCCGGGGTTCCATATCCTCAGGACAAGATTTAAGACCATTACTTACCTCTACCGGGCCGCGACACTAGTCCGCTATGCCTTTGCCCCTCAAATTGGCTCCCAATTGCTCCGAATCTAGCCAAAACCAGTTCAACATAATTAATATATACTCAAGGAACACAACCCAATCGAAAATTATCAATTCAATCAAAAATCTCGAAATTCGGCCAAACCCGAGCCCTGGGCCCACATCTCAGAATTTAATAATTTTTACATCATTATAAACGTCGTCCTCCCACGATTCTATACATACCAAGAACACCAAAATCGGACCACAATTGCCATTTCAAAACCTCAAAAGAAATCTCGATTCTTTCCTCCCATTTTTTCAACTTTTTCCTACCTAAATCCCTAAATTTTCAAGCCTAATCTTAACAAAATAGGATAGGAACGGGATTAACAACCAAAGAACTTACCTTTGCTGAAGAACTTTGAGATTCTCTCTCAAAACCACCTTCAATGGACTCCTCCCGCATGCAAATTGATGAAACTAATAAATTTCGCGAATGGGTCCTTTTTATACTGTTCTGCACAGTCATTTCCACACCTGCACACAATTGGCCGCACTTGCGGACCCGCACTTGCGGTTCCAGGGTGCGCACCTGTGAGACTCACTTAACTGGCCAATTCTCGCGCCTGTGACCACCTTTCCGCACCTGCGGCTTCGCAGGTGCGATGCACCTTCCGCACCAGCGACATCGCAGGTGTGACAAAAACCTCGCACCTGTAGACCATTCCTTACACAGGCAAAATTCGCACCTGCGACCTTTCTCTCCGCTCCTGCGCAACCGCACCTGCGACTCCCCTTCCTCAGGTGCGAAAACACCAGCAAACCAGCACAACAGATTTCCAAAAATCACTCCAACTTCCCGTAAACCATCCAAAATCAATCCCGAGCCCCTCGGGGCCCCAACCAAACATACCAACACACCCAGTAGCATTATTCCAACTTAGTCGAGCCCTCGAAACACCAAAAAAAACACGAAAACACCAAAGTTTCATCAAATTCAAGCCTAAGAACTTTGAAACTCCTAAAATTCGCAACTTCTACGCCGAAACCAACCAAAACACCTCCGATTAACCTGAAATTTTGCGGACATATCCAAAATGACATTACGAAACCGTTCCAACTTCCGGAATTCCATTCCGACCTCGATAGACTATTTTCCACTGCCGACCGGAAATCGCCAAAAACTAACTTTCGCCAATTCAAGCGTAATTCTACTCCGGACATCACAAAAATATTCCGAACACACTCCCAAGTCCCAAATAACCTAACAAAGTTATTCGAGCTATAAAATCCGCATTCCGAGGCCGTTTACCAATAAGTCAATCCTCAGTTGACTTTGTTAACTATTAGGCTACTTTAAAAGGCTAAATGCCTAAACTCTCACCATAACTACTCCGGACCCAAACCAACTGATCCAACATATCAAAAACAAGATAGCGATACATAGAAAATACAGAAATAGGGGAAGTGGGGTAAATCTCATGGAACGACCGGTCAGGTCGTTACACAGGCATTTCTGGGCACGACAGCGGCTGCTGATTTCCTGCATTGGTGTCAGGGTATTTGAGGTAGCTGCACGACATTCGTAGACCTTGATCTTCTCTTCCTTAGCTTAATATCAGATCGTAGGTTACATAGGTCTCACGAGTCATGAGCGGGTTTAGTAAAGTATTGCAGATCGGTACAGAGACGTGTGTACTTATCTTCGAGAGCTGCAGAACCTTTAGGAAAATCTCACATTCTTGAATTCTTGTCGTGCGAATTTGTTGATTTAGGTAACTAAACTTCTGTTGTTTTATTCTCTCACAGATGGTGAGGACTCGCAGTACCAGACAGGGTGACCATCCACCAGTACCACCAGCCAGTGCCGCGAGAGGCTGAGGCCGCAGTGGAGGCCGTGGTAGGGGTGAGGTGCAGCTCGCGCAGTAGCTAGGGCAGTACCTGTAGACCCCCTAGTTACTCCAGATCAAGACCAGGTCGCCGTGGTAGATTTTCCAGCAGGACCAGCTCAGGAACCACCTGTGCCCATTGTGATTCCTGGCCTTCAGGAGGCTCTCAATCAGATTCTGTCAGTATGTACTGGACTTGATCAGGCGCTCTCTATTTCTACGGACGCAACCACTTCTCAGACTGGGGGGGGGCACTCAGTCTCCCGCCGCCTACACACCCGAGCAGGTTGTTCAGGAAGCCCAGACACTGGGGGCACTACCAGCCCAACCGGTTGCAGCTCTCCAGGACTATGTTGTTCCTACTATGCCTGAGGAAGAGCAGTGTAGACTGGAGAGATTTGGGAGACTCCATCCTCCATATTTCAGTGGTGTAGAGGGTGAGGATACTCAGGGTTTCTTGGATAAGTGTCAGAGGATACTCCGTACAACAAGCATTCTGGAGACCGGCGAGGTATCATTCACAACTTTCCAGTTCTCTAGGGCTGTATTCAGTTGGTGGGAGGCTTACGAGAGGTGTAGGCTGGTCGGTGCCGCACCCCTTACTTGGAAGCAGTTCTCCGTTATATTTCGGGAGAAGTTTGTGCCTCAGTCTTGCAGAGAGGAGCTGCGCAAGCAGTTTGAGCAGCTTCATCAGGGTGATATGTCTGTGACACAGTCAACTGGTTTAATTTACTCGAACCAAAATTAGGTAATCCTTCACTAAATTGAGCCAAAATTCATATATGACTTCCAAATAACTTCAGGAACAAACTCCAGTGTTCAATTTCTAGAAACAATTACGAAATCAGAAGAACACAACTCATCGTCTTCTCCGAGATTGAGTTCGAAATTTCTGATCGAAACCCTATCATATCAATTTTCAATCGATATCAATAGGTTGCTTCAGCTTCAAATAGCATAAGAATCAAAACCCTAGTGATCCAATTTTTTCAAACAGTAGCGAAATCAGAAGGCCCATCTCGTCATCCTCTCGAAAATTGAGTTCGAATTTTTCAATCAAAAACCTAGAAATTCAGTGTTAATCGGAGTGACCCTTCAGATTCAGCTTCGTGTTGATGTTTCCAAAAAGAGTCACAATCACTTAATCGATTTTGAACTCAAATCCTCAATGAAATTCAAATATGAGCTAAGCCCTGAAACCTAAAGTCACAAATGGAGTGGAATTCAAACTAGAATCCAAGTAATCCAGCGATTTTCAATAGTTACACAGTCGATTTTCAGTGGATTCAAAAATTTACGGACACAAAATTTGAAAGAGAAATAAAAAACATCGATATTTTGTGAACAAACAGGATAAGAACGTATAAGATTTCTATTTTTAGACACAAATGAACAGTAACCTTTCCTTTTTTTTTCATTTTAAGATTGAATGATAATAAAAAAAAAGACCCAAGGATTGATAGAACACTCCATAACCTCCGCCCTGATACCAAGATGATACAAAATCGTATCGAAAACACGAATAATGCAAAAATACGCAGAATAAAAAAGGATAGAAGACTAGGGTTTAATATAGACAAAGACAAGAACCTAACTATGAACTAGTTAGACCCCTTGAATTCCTATAATAAACAGTAATCTAGGAAGAACAAGAACAACTAACACGGATTAAGCTAAGCATAAAATTCAATTCAAAGCCCCTAGGAGATATATAAACTAGAACAACGAATTAACATTCAAATACAAAAGCTAACCCAAGAGTATGAACATGAACTCATATATGATAAACCTAGCATAGATAATCTAGAAAACCTGATAAACAAAGAGAAATAAAAGATACCCTAAATCTCTTAAAGTTTGGTCTTTGTTTATCAATCCTTCATCAAAATCTTCATTTCAAAATGAGAGGAAGGACTATTTATACTAGAGTGCTATTTAGGCCCAGTCACGACCAAAATTCCCAACCCACGGGATCGTGATGGTGCCTAACACCACACTTTCTAGGCAAGTCAATGTTAGAGGGTTCAACATTTAAAATAGTTAGAACATGTACGAAGTCTAATACTATCCAATAAATGAATAAATAATAACGTGTGAAATAATGAAGCGAAAACTCAAAACTAATACTACTATCTTGCTACCCAGGGTTTGGAGTCACAATTCACGAACTACTAGGAATTTATTACAAGTATTTGGCTCAAAGAAATAGTGTATAACTGTTTTTAATCAAATAAAATAATAAATAAATAATATAGAGAAGACTCCAGGAATCTGCGGACGCCAGCAGATCTACCTCGTGTCTCCGTGTGAATAATCAGCTACTGCTACAAAATCAACTCTGACCGAACCTGGATCTGCACAAGAAGTGCAGAGTGAAGTATCAGTACAACCGACCCCATGTACTGGTAAGTGCCGAGCCTAACCTCGACGAGGTAGTGACGAGGCTACGGTGGGGCATTTATAATATAACATGTATACAATATTTAATAAAGCAAAAAGGAAATACTAAGCTAGATGAAATAGTAAATGGCATCTATCATTCCAGATCTCAGATATAACCAATCCTTACGAGAACTTCCATGTTACAATTTAAATAACAGTAAGAGCAGAATATGAAAACAACAAAATAAAACAGTGTGTATTCGAGTTTCCATCATATAACCAGTAAAACATGAATATTCTCCTTTATTACTCCTTGTTGCGGCGTGAAACCCGACCCCACCTGTCCACCCTTATTACTCATATATATATATATATATATATATATATATATTCCTCTCTACGGCGTGCAACCCGCTCCCACCAGACAATCACATTTCACCATTTATAATAAAGGTTTCACAAATTAGATCAAAGTCTTTCACAATATTTATGTCTTAGCAAATGTAAACGGAAAGATGCACTAATAAGAAACTTCACCAATTATTACTATAGAGTGAAACCAACCGGAATAAATCATGAGACACTGACAACCAGCTCAACCATTAATGCACCACAATGAAGCTAAGGAACAATTAATACTTTCAAATAAGTGAAACAATATTTACCAAAACAAGTAGACGTGGAAGCATCAATAATCATGAAACAACTAAGATAGGAATATAACAAATTGGAAACGGGGAAGGGAACATACTAAACAGATAATTCGGTGGCGCATAGGTACTCGTCACCTTACCTATACACCGCACACATGCAATTTCACATAAAATTGAAGTCGGGAATTCCTAATCCCTCAAGTCAAAGTTAGGCAAAATACTTACCTCAATCTCGCAGGCCACTCACTGCTCAATTATAGCTCTTCCTTTCGAATTCACCTCCAACCCACTCGTATATAATCATAATTATTTCAATATCATTAGTTAGTGCTAAATTAACTAACTTTAATGCAAACTTATGGTTTTCCTAAGTTATCACAATAAAGTTAAAAACTAACCCCGGCCTGCTTGGTCCAAACTCGGGGTTCGGACCAAATTCCATTTTACCATTCACCCCCGAGCCCGAATATGTAGTTGGTTTTGAAATCCGACCCCAATTCGAGGTCTAAATTCTAATTTTACAAAATTCCTTAATTCTACCCAAACCCACAATTTCTACCATGAAAACCCTTGATTTTTGATTGAAAAGTGATGAAAAACAATGGGTAATCGAAAGAAAATATGTTAGAATCGTTTACCAACACTTTGGGGAAGAACTTGTATATTGAAAATCACCTCTAGGTCTTCTTGGTTTTGAAATTATGAAATAATGGCTTATTCCCATTTTTAATTCTGTTTTTACGGCGCTGGGCAGGCCTTCGTCGCGTTCGCGATGGGTGTGTCGCGATTGCGGAGCACTGCGGCCCAAAGGCCTTCACGTTTACGATGCACTCAACGCGTTCGTGAAGCATTTATTCTGATGACCATCGCGATCGCGGCCCAGTGGTCGCGTTCGCGTAGAATAAATCGAGACTCCCCTCCCCAGGCACATAACTCATCGCGTTCGCGATAGCTTGGTCGCGTTCGCGAAGGGTAATTCCCCCAGTGCTTTGCGTTTGTGACCAATGTTACGTGTTCATGTACAACAAAATGACTCCCAGTGCATTTACTCTTCGGGATCGCGGGAGAAGCTTCACGATTGCGAAGAATAACACACAAGTGCACCAGAAATAGATATGCAACCGATTTTTATAAGTCCGAAACACCCCGTAGCCTATTCAAAACTCACCCGAGCCCTCGGGGCTCCAAACCAAACATGCACGCAAGTCTAAAAACATCATCCAGACTTGCTCGTGCGATCAAATCATCAAAATAACATCTAAAACTATGGATTTAATATCAAAACTCATGATTTTCTCAAGAACACTTCAAATTCACTATTTTCTCAACCGAACTTCCGAATCACATCAAATAAACTCCGACTTCCACCAAATTTCACAGATAGGCCTTCAATGTTATAAAAGCCCTGTACCGGGATCCGAAATCAAAATAGGGCCCGATATAAACGAGTTCAAACATTAATTCATTTCTTTAATTCCTATAAAATTTCAGTTTAATAATTTTCTTCAAAAATACATTTCTAAAGCTAGGGACCTCGTAATTCAATTCCGGGCATACGCCTAAGTCCCATATTTTACTATGGACCTTCATGGACCGTCGAAACACGGGTCCGGGCCAGTTTACTCAAAACGATGACCAACGTCAACAAAAAAAATCAATTTTAACTCTCAAAGATTATTATTTCACATGTTTTCACATAAAGGCTTTCCGGATTCATGCCCGGACTGCGCATGCAAATCGAGGTAAATAAAATTAATCTTTTAAAGGCTAATGAGCCCGGAATGGAGTCTTAATTCACAAGATGACCCTTTGGGTCATCACATGCTCGATGCCTAAAATACCGTTAGGCTAGTAAGGAAGCTAAGTAGGGCTAAATTATAAAACTAGCCCAAATAGCTAATTGTCAATATAACTGTCTTGATCTTAACTCTTTTAGAGCACTCTAATGCTATGATGTTGACTTGTATTCATCCTCGTAAAGCATGCTCATCTGACTTGCATCACTTTACCTTAATTTCTAAGTTTCCAGACATATATAGTCGCTTAATTGAAGAAATATAGTACATATAACGAGTCCCTTTAGAAACACAAGATTTTCTGTAAGAGCTAATCGAATTTGGCAGGATGTATCTTTGTCAACATCACAACCACCATACTTGAAATGAAAGTTTCCAAAAGTTAAGAATTTGGAAGGATATTTTGGAAACAGAGTAACATCAAGGATATGTATTCGTGACATGACACTATTTATTTTATTAAGGATTCAAAGTTTAAGAGAATAAGAATACCACGATTTTTACAGCTATATTAAACTACAAAACTGCTTTGTTGATGATTTTAACAATTTGCTAGACCATTTGTTGCTTCCTTTTGTCTCTATTTTTCTAGATCGACCTAGTAAGACTGGATTTCCCTAACTATGCAGAAAAAACTTGAAGGAAAGAAAATGGAAACATACTTGGGAGGAATGTTTTGAAGCAGAAAAAAATTGATTTACTTTTTCACGAGAAATTGACTTTCGTATGTTATTTATTTCCTTCTAGGTAGAATCTTATATTTGTTTTTCTTCTTTGTATATAGTATTTATTATCCTAATTAGTTGATTCTTTGTATAGGACCGTTCTTTATTTTCCTTGTAGGTTCTTTTTTCCTAGTTTAGGCTAAAGTCTCTCTCTCTCTCTCTCTCTATATATATATATATATATATATATATATGTAGACCTCCAAATTGGAATGTAAATAAACAAGTCAAATTATTACTATTATTTGATATAGTATCAAAGCAGTTCCAATTCTGAGAAAGAACTGCAGAACTAAGCATCAAATTTCATATATTGAAGCATATACCTGAAGTTGGCAGTCACATATTTTCTTACATTTCAAACAAAATTCCAGGTTCTTCTTCAATTTATCCAAATTCACCACAAAATATTATTATTCAACAAGATAGATATGCTTTCCATATCATTGTAATATTGAAAGAAACAAATTACCCGCTATGGTTCCAACTCATAGAGATACATAATACGCTCGTAATAAGGTTAGATATCTTACTGGACAAGTGAAAAAACCCAAAAATGAAGACCCTAATCTTTCCACATGACTAACCAAAAATCAAAAAGTATAAGTTGACTCATTGATTCAATGAGTCCATTGCTTATGCAACATTTTATTCGTTTTGTAACGATCTGATAGGTCGTTTTGAATTCTAGCTTTTTGTTGCGAGTTTTGAGACACTAAAAGCTTCATTTGATGATTTATGAGCTGTGCGCATGGTTCGTTTTGATTTTCAAAAGCTTAGATGTGTTTTGATTAAAAAGATTGAATTTAGAGCTTTGATATTGTTGAAGTTGACGACGGTCAACGTTCTTGGAAAATCACCTCGGACCAATATTTTGACGATTCCTACGGGTTCGTATAATAATTTTGGACTTGTACGTATATTTGGTTTAGGTCTCGGATGACCAAGGCCGTTTTGATGCTTATAGTTGAAAATTGAAAATTCTAGTTCATGAACATTAAAATTGTTGAGTTTTGATGCTTGATTGTAGATACTATTTTGATCTTTTGAGACTGCGAGCAAGTTTGTGTAATACTTATATACTTGTATGGATGTTTGAGATGGGGCCTTAGGGGATCGAGAGAGTTTCAGATTAGTTTCAAAAGTTTTAAGAGAGCTTTGCTATTGCTGGTGCTGTAGATATCGCACCTGTGATGGTCAAGTGTGCAAGTGCGAGCTCCCTTCCAGGGAAGTTTTGCTTGCATCTACGAGACTTGGGGATCACAGGCATTTCTGCTTGTGCGGTGAGTTGAGCGCTGGTGCAGAACCGCATCTGCAGACGTTGGCTCGCGTCTTCGAGGGGATCAACTAAGGGGAAGGTCGCATTTACGTTGCTTGGGCCGCATATGCAATGGCCGCTTTTGTGGAGACGCGTCGCTGCTGTGATATTTTAACATACTCCTATCCGCATTTGCAGACTTCTTAGTTGCTTCTGTGGTACATTTTTCGCACATCTGACATATGTAGTTGGTAAAGGAATAAGGGTTCGTGTTTTAGCTCACTCTCTTTTATTTTTGTAATCTACACTTCGTGTTGAGGCACCTTTTGAGGAGATTTTCACCCTAATTCAAATATTAGTAACTTTTACCTAGTTTAGACTTAATTTCATGATATTTCATATATTTTCACTCTTAAGTTTAAGATTTCATAAAGTAGAATAGGGTTTTTGGGTAGCAACTTAAGATTCTAAGTTTTAAAAATTTAGACATCGATTCGAGGCCGAATCTCGAAATTATCATATATTTGGACTGGGGGATGAATGGGTAATCGGGATTTGGTCTTTATTTCAGATTTCGACCAAGTGGGCTATGTTAGAATATGATTTTAATGATGCAAATAATATATCTGTTGTATGTACGTACCTCTCGAGATTGAAAGGACAAGATCATTGGCGAATCCAAGATTGAGGATATTGCGGAACAATTAATGGAACAGACTGAATCTAATATGATCTTGATGGTATCCAAGAATAAGGAAATAAATAAATGTTGGTGAAAGAATGACGGAGTAGATTGCGGAAAGAATGAAGGAATCAAGCAATCAAAGATACCAAGAATCACTCATGCAACTAAAACTGGAAAGACCAAGATCCTAGGAGGATTTCGGCGCCATCAAATATAGTCTTCAACGCATCCCTCTCAGCCCTAGCCCTTGCAGAATATCCTTATTCTTGGAAATAATCAATCTATTTCCAAGGATCAAATCTCTTGGGTTGGCAGCGTCTCTTCAGCAATCAAAGCTTCCTCAAATATATATAAACCCATTCTTGTACATTAGAATAGCATACTTTGATCGAACCAATTACCCTCTCTTTGTTCTACTACATACAAACATTGTAGCTCCTTAAAGATCTGCTGTGTAACAAGTTAGAGAAGAAAGAAATAAAACCACTGGTGAGGCATTGTATCAAAAAGAAATCGAGAGTCACTGAAAGTTTGCCATTGGTGTAAACTACACCACCTCTGTATTCTTGAAGAACATCATTCACTAAAAGAGAACACCCTTGCAACCGAAGCGGACTGGACTAGGATTCACATTGAATCCGAATCAGTATAAAATTCCGGTGTCTTTAATTCCTGCACTTCTATTACTGTCTTTACATTCTGCTGTATTATTACTTCATTACTATATTTGCTAGTCGACTAATTGCAAAACCAGTCAACTGATAAAGAATAGAATTAAAAATAGTCAATTCACCCCCCTCTTGTAATTTCAATTGGTATCAGAGCCTCGCTCATATTTTACTTTGGCTTAACAGCTTGTGAGAAAATATCATGGCCAATCAAATCATTGTTGGAGCACTTTTCCAGGAAGGAACATCACAAGTGAGGCCACCCTACTTCAACAGTCAACACTTCTCTCACTGGAAAGTGCGTATGGAGATTTACGCAAAATCCTATGATGTCAAGGTATGGAGGGTTATCAAAAAGGGAAACTACCCACTACCAGTTACTGCTACTGCTCAACCCCCCACTGATCTTGAAGATATTGATGCATACAATGAAGAACAAATGGCGGTTGTGCAAGTTATGCAAAAGCAAGAAATTTGCTTTATAATGCTATTAGTGGTGAAGAGTATGAGGATATCTCCAGCTGTGACACGACTAAGGAGATGTGGGATAAACTCGAGGTCACTTATGAAGGAACGAGCAAGGTGAAAGAAACTCACATCAACATGCTGATGCACGACTACGAACTATTTCAGATGAAAGAAAGAGAATCCATCGAAGAAATGTTTGCCAGATTCAGTAAAATTATAAATGATCTAAAATCATTTGGCAAATGAAAGTCGTCACTCTTGAATCTCAAGATCTGTACAAAATGTCATATGATGAACTTCGGGGAGAACTCATAGCCTTTGAAAAGACCCATCTCAAGAAAACACTCAAGAAGAAAAGAAGAAGACTGTAGCTTTCGAAGCTACAACTGATAGAGGAGAAAGCGATATAGATGATGATCCTGAAGCTCTTAAAGAAGAAATTGCAGAAACATGGACGGACTAATGAAAAGATACAGAAACACCAAGAAAGGAAGGTTCCCATCCAGACGTACCAGGCAATATGGTGAACAGGACAAAAATGATGGAAATGCTATGAATGTTGAATATTTTGACATGTTCAAGATGAATGTCCTGATCTTAAAGGAAAAGTCTCCAGGGGAACAAGAACAAATCATTCAGAAGCTAAAGTGATGAAGACAGTTCAGAACATGAGGAAATAGCCAACTTATGTTTTATGACAATTCTGGAAAATGATATGAAGAAAATCTCTGGATGCTGGATAGATGAGGACGACTTAGACAATGAAGAAAAAGATGAAAATGTAAGATGTTTCATGGGTCGAGGTGAAACGAGCGAGGTAAGACCCTATAACTATGATAGATGTAATGAATTACAGGATATTCTTGATCTTACTCTAAAAGAATCACAAAAACTGTTTGATGAGATAAAAATACTAAATAGAGAAATAAGTGACTGGAAACTCAAATTCGAAATATGCAAAATTGAACAAGATGTACTTCAGGATGAGCATGATGGGTTATTTGTGCAGCTTAACCGCATGCACAAATCCACCAGTCACAGTTCCACTAGAACCAGTCAGTCGTCTTATAAGTCGACTAAAGAAGGACCATCCGAAACAGAGTCAACTAGTTCTGACTCAAGTGGGAACTCCATAACTGGATCAAGTCCCAAATGTCACTACTGCAATAAGAGTGGACATAAGTACTCCTTTTGTCATTTTCGTAAATCAAATTTGTCTGTATGGGTTTGGAGACCTAAGAATAATCCTGAACCTAGCAATGCTAACCCAAAAGGATCCAAGCAGACTTGGGTACCTAAGAAAAGATAAACATTTTTTTTCACAGGAACACCACAGAAGGAGTCGCAAAGGAAAATGGTATTTGGATAGCGCGTGTTCCAGTCACATGACAGGTGACAAGAACCCGTTTAACGAAATTACAAAAATTGATGGAGGAAATGTGAAATTTGGTGATGATTCAAAAGGAAAGATAGTTGGTATCAGAACTGTTCCTTTCAACAACAATTGCGATATCACTGAAGTCTACCTTGTGGATGGACTCAACTACAATCTCCTCAGTATAAGTCAACTATGTGACTCAGGATACGAGGTAAAATTAGAAAATGGGTTGTGCCATCGAGGACGAATCAGGTAAAACAATTGTCCCAGGTAAAAGGTATGGAGATATTTATATTCTTGATGGTTTTGAAAGTATAGATCAGGATACGAGGTAAAATTAGAAAACGGGGCCATCGAGGACGAATTAGGTAAAACAATTTTCCCAGGTAAAAGGTATGGAAATATTTATATTCTTGATAGTTTTGAAAGTATAGATGGTCATATCTTCTTAACCTATATTTCTGATAATCCTTGGCTTTGGTATAAAAAACTTGGTCACGCAAGCATGCATTTTGTAGAAAAGCTTTCCAAACGAGAACTAGTTATAGGACCGAAACTGAATATTTCTAGAAATCATGTGTGTGATGCATGTCAAATTGGAAAGCAAACTAGAAATTCTTTCAAAAGTAAAGATATTATTTCTACTTCAATGCCTTTACAATTACTACATATGGATCTGTTTGGACCTACTAGAACTGATAGTATTGGAGGTAAAAGATATGCTTTTGTTATTGTTTATGATTACTCACATTTCACTTGTGTGATTTTTCTGTCTCACAAAGATGAAGCCTTGAAATTTTTTGAGATTTTCTGTAAAAAGGTTGAGAGAGAAAAAGGATCTCTCATCACTACCGTGCAAAGTGATCATGGAGGAGAATTTCAAAGTCGAGATTTTGAAGACTTCTGCAATGATCAAGGATATACTCACAACTTCTCTGCACCTAGATCTCCTCAACAAAATGGAGTGGTTGAAAGGAAAAATAGAACTCTACAGGATATGGCCATAACCATGTTACTAGAACATTCATTGCCAAATCACTTCTGGGAAGAAGGTGTAAGTACTGCTTGTCACATTCTAAATAGATGCCTCATTAGACCTATCCTGAAGAAACTCCATATGATCTATGGAAAGGTAAGCGTCCAAATGTAAGCTATTTTCATCCTTTTGGAATAAAGTGTTTTATTCACAACAATGGTAAGGACAATCTTGGAAAATTTGATCCAAGAAGTGATGAAGGTATTTTTCTCGGTTACTCTTTAAATAACAGATCTTTTGGAGTTTATAATAAACGCACCTTGTGCGTAGAAGAATCTGTACATGTTGTTTTTGATGAGAATAACACTCGGGCCGAGAAAGACTTTAGTACAGGTGATGATGAACAAATGCAGAAATCTCAAGAGGCAAGCAAACATCAAGAGTCAACTAATAAACCTGTCAACATGGAATAATCGACTATTGTCATCAATAATAGTCAACCTGAAGAATCAAAGGAATCAATTAATGTTGTTGCTCGTCTAAACGAATGGATAAATGAATCTGAGTATCCTCAAAAATTCATTATTGGAGATCTGAACGAAGGAATGAAAACAAGAGGAGCTCTCAAGAAGAATTCCAACATAGCCTTGATATCTCAAATTGAGCCAAAGAAAATTGAAGAAGCCCTAAAAGACTCAAGTTGGGTGCAAGATATGCAGGAAGAACTTGATCAATTTGATAAAAATCACGTATCGAAACTGACACCCAAACCAGCAGATGCTCAAGTTATAGGAACAAAATGGGTTTTCAGAAACAAACTGAATGAAGAAGGAAAGGTTATCAAAAAAATATCTAGAATAGTCGCTCAAGGGTAGTCACCGCAAGAAGGAGTTGACTACCACGAGACCTTTTCCCCTGTAGCTCGATTGGAATATATAAGAATTCTTCTGACATATGATTCCTTCAAAAGATTCAGACTATTCCATATGGATGTTAAGAGTGTGTTTCTAAACGGGTTCATTGAAGAAGAAGTTTATGTGAAGCAACCCCCGGGATTTGAGGACTCAAAATTCCCTATCATGTGTTCAAATTAACCAAAGCGCTATACGTCCTAAAACAAGCTCCAAGAGCATGGTATGAACGTCTCAGCTCATTTCTCATTGACAATGAATTCACAAGAGGTAAAGTAGATACTACTTTGTTCATCAAAAGATCATCTGAACGTAATCTCATTATTCAGGTTTATGTTGATGATATTATTTTTGGTAGTACTAACCTTCTTATGTGCAAGGAATTTTATGATCTTATGCAAAGTGAATTCGAAATGAGTATGATGGGAGAACTAACGTTCTTTCTTGGACTACAAATTCAACAATTTGAAGAAGGGACCTTCATATGCCAAACCAAGTACACCAAGGAACTGATTCAAAAGTTTGGTATGAAAAATGCAAAAGCTATTAGCACTCCTATGAGTCCCTCAACGAATCTCAATAAAGATGAATAGGGAACATCTGTTGATGAGACTAAGTATCGAGGAATGATTGGTTCTCTTCTTTATTTAACTGCTAGTCGACCAAATATCATGTTTAGTGTGTGTAAATGTGCCAGGTTCCAGTCAGCTCCAAATGAGTCTCATATGACAGCAGTCAAGAGAATCATTTGTATATCATTGGAACTACTTCTTATGGTTTATGGTATCCTCAATCTAACACCTTCAAATTAGAAGGGTTTTCAGATGCTGATCTTGCAGGTGACAAGGAAAATGGAAAAAGTACCAGTGGAACATGTCAACTACTTGGAAAATCTCTAGTGTCTTGGAATAGCAAGAAGCAAGGATCAGTCTCATTATCCACAACTAAAGCTGAATATATAGCTATTGGACAATGTTGTGCTCAGTTACTTTGGATGTCAAATCAACTCAGTGACTATGAACTTTCTTTTAAACCTATACCAATTTTTTGTGATAATTCTAGTGCTATTTGTCTTTCCAAAAATCCCGTGCATCATTCTAGAGCAAAGTATATAGATATTAAACATCATTTCATTAGAGATCATGTTTTTAAGGGAAATATAAAAATAGCGTTTGTAGGAACTAATGATCAATTAGCTGATATTTTCACTAAGCCCCTATTAGAAGAAAGATTTTACATCTTAAGAAAACTTCTTGGGATAGTGTGCATTAGCAATAAAAATTAGGACCAATGTGTCATTGTCTGACTTATGTGACTAATATTTTATTTCTTTTTGTAATCATTTACTGCCCCTCCGAGTTCCCTCTTTTTTCCTCTCTTTTCACATCAGTTGCAGAGTTTAAAGAATGAAACCCAATCATCACATCTTCTCATCTGACAACACTTCCTTTTCTGTACTCAACAGTCAGAAAACGCCCTTTTAATGCCTAAGTCTCCTTTCAATCGCTATCATCTTCTCCAAGTAGAAAACCTTCTGAGAAATCCTCTCTTCCAAAACTCTTTTCAATGAACAAACACCCTAAAACTCTCTCCACCTCTACCAGAAAAAGCACTCGTTCCAGAAACAAAACCCCCATTCAACCTCCTGAGCAAGTAGACCTAGGGTCCGAACAATCTGAAGGTTTTGCCTCTTCTCAGGCTGACCTCTCTGAACATTCTCAATCTTTAAGAGAAAAAGCTTTAGGAAAATGACCAGTAGAAGAAGCCCCTGTTTCGCTTACTCCAAAGAAATCAAAAATCGATCTTTTCAGTGCCCTAAAATCTGACCTAAACTTCTGGGATTTCCTCAAATAGAGAATTTTTTGTCGCCTTGTAAGACAAACCTATTTCTCAGGGGAGGATATTTAATCTTGATGATATGGAAGCCCTAAATTGCAAGGTAAACGATTTTTTCTTCTATCAGGGTTGGTCTAAGTTTTTCTCTGTTCCTGTGCCCAAAGTTTATTAACCCCTAGTCAGAATGTTCTATGAAAATCTTCAGTCTTGTAAGCCTGATATGTTGGAATACTTAGTCCTAGGAAAATGTATTGTCCTTGATTGTGCTTTTTTTTGACTCAATTTTTCAAATTAAGTGTTCTGGCTTTCCTACGCTCTTTAAAAATTCTTGCCCTGATGATTTTGAAATTTTTTTTGATCAAGAAAAAAGGTGTATTGCTGAGTATCCCTCTGATTCCCTTCCAAAACCGTTAGGCCCTAGTGATGTGAGGAAACCCGTGTTCTGGCCCATATTGTTGCCACCTCTCTGCTACCTCACACCGATTCCTTCTTCACTTTCTCTCTTAGGGACACCTTTTTGTTTACTGTCTTGTGACTAAAATCAAAATCAAGCTGTCCTCCTGGGTTACCAATTTCATGATTGAGAGTGCTGAAGACCCTACTAGTCTGCCTTATGGCCGGGCCATTACCCATATTCCGGTAGCCCACAATATTTCTTTCTCTGAATATCCCTCCATAATGGTTTCCAAGTCTTACAATTCCAGGGCTTTTGTGAGTATGGGACATGTGTGCATTCAAGGTTCATGGGTCAAGAAACAAGAGAGTGAATTCAAGCCTACTCCGATTGAATCAAAATCCAAACCCTTTGCCCCTCTTCCTAGCTAGAGTGATCCTGATTTGGCTGAAAAGCTCTAGTGCATTAGCTCTCAACTAGCTGAGATCAAGGATCTCCTCTCTGCCAATCAGTCTACTGTTGGTGACATTCATGCCATCTCAAAGGAGACAAGATCTGATGTTTCTAAACTTTGAGTTGTAGTTCTCAGGGTAAAGAAAATGCTGTCAAGGCATTCAAGGAGATTCATGACAGGTTCGATGGAATGAGCATCTCAACAATATCCAGCTTTGATCAGATGAAGGAGGTGATTTGCGACACCCTTACATACTTTCTGCGCCGTTAATGTGGATGTTTCAGACAATTATTTTTGTGTTTTGTTGGTTTTATGTGCTTGGACTGGGTATCCAGTCGATGGATATTTTCTTTTAACCCTAAAATTGCAAAAACTCCTTGCTTTTATCAATCATATTTTGGTTTGCATTCCCTCTTTGCTGATGTCAAAAAGGGGGAGAAAAGAATATGTATGTAATAACACAGGTAAAGCTATTCAGGACAAGTCGACTCTAGAAGAATAGCAAGCTAAGCATGCAGATCAAGTTGACTACAACACTTTTCGGGGGGAGGGGGGGGGGGGGGGGGGGGGGGGGGGGCATGATCGAGTCGACTGCAACACCTATTGAGGGGAAGCAAAAGCAGTTGACTATCATAACCCTCTGAGGGGGAGTAAAACAGGGAAGTCAACTGATGTTTATACATATATTATTTTGTCATCATCAAAAAGGGGGAGATTGTTAGAATCTGATTTTAATGATGCAAATAATATATCTGTTGTATGTAGGTACCTCTGGAGATTGAAAGGACAAGATCACTGGCGAATCCAAGATTGAGGATATTGCGAAAGAATTAATGGACCAAATTGAATCTAATACGATCGTGATGGTTTCCAAGAATAAGGAAATAAATTAAGGCTGGTGAAAGAATGACAGAGTAGATCACGGAAAGAATGAAGGAATCAAGCAATCAAAGATACCAAGAATCACTCACGCAACTAAAACTAGAAAGACAAAGATCCTAGGAGGATTTCAGCGCCATCAAATGAAGTATTCAGCGAATCCCTCTCAGCCCTAGCCGTTGCGGAGTATCTTTATTCTTGGAAAGAATCAATCTCTTTCCAAGGATCAAATCTCTTGGGTTGGCAGTGTCTCTTCAGCAATCAAAGCTTCCTCAAATATGTATAAACCCATTCTTGTACATTAGAATAACATATTTTGATCGAACCAATTACCCTCTCTTTGTTCTACTACATACAAACATTATAGCTCCTTAAAGATTTGCTGCGTAACAAGTTAGAGAAGAAAGAGAGAAAACCACTGGTGAGGCATTGTATCAAAAAGAAATCGAGAGTCACTAAAAGTTAGCCATTTGTGTAAACTACACCATCTCTATATTCTCGAAGAACATCATTCACTGAAAGAGAACACCCTTGCAACCCAAGGGGACTGGACTAGGATTCACATTGAATTCGAACCAGTATAAAATTCCGGTATCTTTAATTCCTGCACTTTTATTACTGTCTTTACATTCTGCTGTATTATTACTTCATTACTATATCTAGTCGACTAATTTCAAAACCAGTCAACTAATAAAGAATAGAATTAAAAATAGTCAATTCACCTCCCTCTTGTACTTTCAATTGGTATCAGAGCCTCGCTTACATTTTACTTTTGCTTAACAGCTCTTGAGAAAAGATCATGGCCAATCAAATCATTGTTGGAGCATTTTTCCAGGAAGGAACATCACAAGTGAGGCCACCCTACTTCAACGGTAAACACTTCTCTCACTAGAAAGTGCATATCGAGATTTACACAAAATCCTATGATGTCAAGGTATGGAGAGTTATCAAAAAGGGAAACTACCCACTACCAGTTGCTGATATTGCTCAACCCCCCACTGATCTTGAAGATATTAATGCATACACTGAAGAAAAAATGGCGGTACTGAAAGTTAATGCAAAAGCAAGAAATTTGCTTTATAATGCTATTAGTGGTGAAGAGTATGAGAAGATCTCCAACTGTGACACGACCAATGAGATGTGGGATAAACTCGAGGTCATTTATGAAGGAAATAGCAAGTTGAAAGAAACTCACATCAACATGCTGGTGCATGACTACGAACTATTTCAGATGAAAGAAGGAGAATCCATCGAAGAGATGTTTGCCAGATTCAGTAAAATTATAAGTGATCTAAAAGCATTTGGAAAACCATACTCCAGTGGTGATAAAGTTAGAAAAATTCTGAGAAGCCTACCTACCACTTGGCAAACGAAAGTCGTCACTCTTGAATCTCAAGATCTGAACAAAATGTCATATGATGAACTTCGGGGAGAACTCATAGCCTTTGAAAAGACCCATCTTAAGAAAACTACTCAAGAAGAAAAGAAGAAGACTGTAGCTTTCAAAGCTACAACTAATAGAGGAGAAAGTGATATAGATGATGATCCTGAAGCTCTTAAAGAAGAAATTGCAGAAACATAGACGGACTAATGAGAAGATATAGAAACACCAAGAAAGGAAGGTTCCCATCCAGGCGTACCAGGAAATATGGTGAACATGAAAAAAATGATGGAAAATGTTATGAATGCGGAATATTTTGACATGTTCAAGATGAATGTCATGATCTTAAAAGAAAAGTCTCCAGGGGATTCAACAAGAACACATCATTCGGATTCAACGAGAGGTGATGCAAGCGTAGTTCAACCAGCGGGATCTGTAGCTGGTTCGTCATCATCAGTCCGCCTCCATGGGCAAGGTACACAAGCACCAATCGGTCTTTGTAGACAGAGGCACAAAATCTAGCTCGAGCGATCCTCAAAACCGCATTTATGCATTATCAGGACGACAAGATCAGGAGTCATCACTTGATGTTGTTATAGGTATATTATCAGTCTCCTCATATGATGTATATGCACTGATTGACCTAGGTTCTACCTTATCAAATGTTACTCTATTGGTTGCTAGTAAGTTTGGAATAAAACTTGAGTTGGTTAAACCTTTTGAGGTGTCCACACCTGTTGGGGACCCAGTGATTTCTAGGCGGGTATATAGAGATTGTATAATAGTAGTTCATAGTCGATCTACAGTAGCAGACCTAATCGAGTAAGATACGGTATAATTTGATGTTATAATGGGTATGGGTTGGTTTTATTCTTGTCATGCCAATGGTGATTGTAAGTCGAAGATGGTCCAAATGGCACCTGCAGAGCTGAGAGAGAGAGTTGAAGGAACAACTAAGGGACTTTCTTGAAAAAGGATTTATCATACCTAGTACATCACCGTGGGGAGCACCTGTGTTATTTGTGAGGAAGTAAGATGGTTCCTCGTGGATGTGTATGTATTATAGACAGTTGAATAAGGCGACGATCAAGAATAAGTACCCAATTCCAGAGGGAACCGATAGTTATGCTATCTATTGTGACGCTTTAGGCATTGGATTGGGTTGTGTACTGATGCAACATGGTAAGGTTGTAGCTTATGCTTCTAGATAACTAAGAAAGCACGAGAAGAATTACCTGACCCACGATTTAAAGTTAGCCTTGGTGATTCATGCACTAAATATGTGGAGGCATTGTTTGTATGGCATTCATGTTTATATCCATACGGATCATAAGAGCCTTTAGTATATCTTCAAGAAAAAGGAATTGAATTTACGCCAAAGGACATGGTTGGAGCTACTGAAAGACTACGACATTGATATTTTATACCATCCAGGGAAGGCGAATGTAGTAGCCGAAGCCCTCAGCCGTAGATCTATGGGTAGCCTGTCATATTTACAGCTAAAGAATAGGGAAATAGCCCATGAGAGTCATTTGCTAGCTAGTCTTGGGGTTCGATTATTGGATTCAAGTGATACCGGATTTACTATTCAGGACACAATAACATCCTCTTTAGTAATTGAAGTGAAGGAACGCCAGTATGAGGATCCAGTGATAGCTCATTATAGAGATGCAACCCCTCTGAAAGAGAAGACACCATTTAAAATTATAGGAGATGGGTCCTCAAATACCGAGGACGATTATGTGTCGCTAATGTTGCAGGGCTATGCCGACAGGTTATGGGAGAAACTTAGCATTCTAGTTATTTTATCCATCCAGGAGCAACAAAGATGTATCATGATATCAGGGAAATATATTGGTGGGATGGAACAAAAAAGAATATAGCGGAGTTTGTTGCTCAGTGCCCTAACTGTCATCAGATTAAGATTGAGCATCGAAAATTCGGTGGATTATTGCAGGTTATAGAGATTCCGACTTAGAAGTGGGAAGTAATAAATATAGATTTCATCTTAGGTTAACCTCGTACCCAACGTAAGTTCGATTCTATATGGGTGATTGTTGATAGACTTATGAAATCAGCCCATGTTTGCCTGTTAGGAATACATATTCCGTAGAGGATTATGCAAGGATTTACATTAGGGAGATAGTACGACTTCATGGTGTCCCTATGTCTATTATCTCGAATAGAGGAGCTCAATTTACAGCTAATTTTTAGAGGTCCTTCAAAAAAGGATTGGGGACTCAGGTAAGTATTAGTACAACATTTCATCCCCAGACAGACGGACAGGCTGAGCGTACTATTCAAATAATTGAGGATATGTTACGGGATTGTGTGATATACTTCAAGGGTAGCTGGGATGATCATCTACCGCTTATTGAGTTTGCGCATAATAATAGTTACCATTCCAATATTCAGATGGCTCCATACGAAGCTCTTTACGGACGGAAGTGTAGGTCGCCTATAGGATGGTTGGATGTTGGGGAAACTAAGTTAGTAGGACCCGAATTGGTACAACAGGAAATTGAGTAGATTAATCTTATATAGGAAAGGTTATTAGTAGCTCAAAGCCGTCAGAATTCTTATGCGGATAATCAATGATGAGACTTGAAGTTTCAGGTTTATGATTGGGAATTCCTCAAGGTATCACTAATGAGAGGAGTTATGAGGTTCGGAAAGAAAGGAAAACTTATCCCTCGGTACATTGGACCATGTAAGATCATATGCCAGGTAGGCCAGGTAGCATATGAGTTAGACTTGCCTTTTTACTTGGAGTCTGTACATCCAGTCTTTCATGTGTCTATGCTTCGTAAATGTATTAGAGATCCTTCTATAGTCGTTTCAGTTGATGATAGCCAGGTCACAGAGAAGATATCACATGAGGAAACTCCCATTGATATAATAGATAGACATGTTCGGAGATTGAAGACTAATGACGTAGCTTCAATGATAGTACTTTGGAGAAACAATAATGTGGAAGAAATGACTTGGGAAGCTGAAGAAGACATGAAGTGTAGATATCCTCACTTGTTTCCTCTTCCAGAGAAGGATCCTTAAGACATCACAACCTTAAGGTATGTGTATGGATTCTTGTGTTACTTATTACCATTGGCCGTGTGAGGCCATCGTCGTTATTGCTGATTGTGGTCCTTTGTGGCATTGAATTATTGAGTTTTCTACAGGAAGGGTTGATAGTAGTATTATTACAAAGGCGATTCTGCCAAGATTTATATATATCCCGAGGAGTTAAAAATTCGAGGACGAATGTTTATAAGAGGGGAAAGATGTCACATTTCGCGTTTTCGTACGTCGTAAGTTAATCGACTTAGACTCGGGAATAAGATTATTTTGAGGTTATAAGTATTATGCTATTTCAAACAGGTGATAAGTAAATTCGTGAAGGTGAGAGGGTAAGCATATCGAAGAAAATGAGTTTCGTCGAAGTTTGACATTTTTGGATAAAATACGGTTTAAGCTATAATACCCCGTATTTATGAACTAGTGCCATACAAGGAATCACATGACCATGATAGTAAGGTGTATGAAGTGTGTTAAAAGTGATTAGTATTTTAAGTAATTTGAGATAATTCTTATTTATGTGGATAATTGGTTAATTATTAGGTTAATGGGGGATTAGCAAATTAATTAAGGAAATGATAGATAAGGATTAATCTCCCAACGTGTAAGCAAATCAAAGCCCAATTGGTGACTCTTACATCACATTGCAAGGTGGCAAAATGGGAGGAATTTTGGTGGCCGATCTTACAAAGTGGGGCCCATACCACCAAGACTTAAAAGTCTCTCTTATTCACAAAATGGCATGCTTACAGCTACTATGTAACATGTGAGGCTTCAACAAAGATTTCAAACAAAATTTCTTAGCATCCTAGCACTGTGATATTTTGCAATTTTATGGGAGTACGGTGTAATTTTTCTCAACAATATCATACAGATTTTTCCTTACACCGATTTTGCTGTCACATGTTTTGTCGCGATTATCGGGTGTTAGAGGGATTGTCAAGAGAACCGGCTCAGGTATGTTAAGGCTATCCTTTTTTTCTTGTTGGAATGGTTCATATGATACAAATGAAACGACAGATGCATAACTTTCATAAATGAATCTATTCATAGAATTGCTAGGGGTTCCTATGTTCTTGATTTCCAAAGTGAATTATCATTATATCTTTTGTTCATGGGTCTCAGTAAAATACGTAGTTGATAAAGTTATCCGAAAGGTATATTTATCTTATAACATTCCGAGAAATCTTATTAACGTATTTCATATGCATTTCATTTATTTATAAATGTACATTAACCCATAACCAGATGCCGTTATATACACGTATATTAGATGTATATAGGATATGGAAAGAGGTTACGACATTATAAACCCAGCACCACCTGATCAACTGCTATATATTGATAATTTTGCCCATAGTGGCCAAGATGATATGATGGGATGCCCTCAAAAGCTTGATGATGTTATGTACACCTATACCTATGCATGATACGACATTTATACGCACGTGCATGACACTATAAATGTTTCAGGATTCACAAGGTTATTTATACCTAGAGGTGGAATTCTTTACTCCGTGTTTCATCTACATCTTTTATGTAATGATTTTCATGCCTTAAATACTCAGTACATTATTCGTACTGACACTTTATTTCCCGGTGCCTGCGTTTCATGCCCACAGGTGCAGGTAGACAAGCTGGCGGTCCCCCTTCTTAAGATCCTTGATCAACGAGAGTTGGTGTGCTCCATTTCATCCTGAGCTTCTTTGAATTTTGGTATGATATGCTCATATACATATATGGGTATGAGGGTCCCAATCCCGTCCTTGTACAATTGTATATTCTAATATAGGTTTGTAGATAGTTCGGTATAGTTGTATAGTATGTGGCCTTGTCGGCTCGCCCTACCGTGTTCAACATGTGTGTATATATATATATATATATATATATATATATATGTCTTTCGGATAGGTTTATCTCACATATGTTATGCTCGTAATTCGGGAGGTTATTGACATATTTTATTCATGTTTATATCTTAGACGCATGCTTAAGGGTGATTGAAAGGTAGGACTCGGGCACCTGCCATGGCCCCTCGGTTTGGGTCGTGACAAAAGAGGTATCAGAGCAGTTCTGTCCTAGGGTTGTCTATAGACCATGTCTAGTAGAGTCTTGTTTTTGGGTGTGTTGTGCACCACACGTATAGAAAGGAGGCTACAGGACATACATGATGTTATCCTCCCTTCTTATCTTAGATCCTTCGATATAAGAATTCATGTTCCTAACGATATGTTATGTTTTTAGCAATGCTTTCGAAGACTATAGCCGCCTAGAAGGGCAAGTCCGTGGCCGGTGAGACTACTAGTTGAGCGCCACGAGTTACCAGGGCTTGGGGAGAGTCTCATAGTGAGATTCCATCTCAAACTTCACAAACACCGCTCTCTCTAAAAGAGCTCCGAGGGGCACCAGCTCTAGCGCCCTCCCCTGTATAGTCAGCTTCTCAGCCAAATGCACCGGGTCAGGAGATGAGAGATGTTATCCAGCTATTAAATCGGTTAGTAGATGCACAGGCTCGACGTTAGGAAGTATGTATTGGTCACGCAGATAGGTCCGTCAGTGCGAGGGTTCGTGGTTTCTTTAATTTAGACCCTCCGATATTAACTAGGGCAGATCCAAATGAAGACCCTCAGGCATTTATCGATATAATGCAGATGACTTTAATGGTAATGAAGGCCACTGCAATTGAGTCAGTTGAGCTAACTTCCTATAGACTTCAGGATATTACAGTTAATTGGTACCAGTCTTGGGAGTTGCCCAGAGGTGAGGATGCCCCTCCAGCAGTATGTGAGGAGTTTACATAGGCTTTTCTTCGTCATTATCTTCCACTGGATCTTAGATGGGCCAGAGTTGATAGGTTCTTGACCCTTCGGCAGGGTAATATGAGTGTTTGAGAGTACAATCTTCAGTTTGATTCGTTGGCTAGGTATGCTCCCACTATTGTATCTAAGATGGAGCATCGGGTTCACTGGTTCGTGATAGGGTTGGAGCCACACCTGCTTAACGATTATATGTCGGTCTCACTTCAGTTAGACATGGATATTTCTCGTATTCAGGAATACGCTTAGGGTGTAGAGGAACGTAAACCGAAGTAGAGGGTCGATAGTGAGCATGATAGGGACCATAATAAGAGAGCGAGATCTTCAGGTCCTTCTGGTGAGTTTCTAGGTGGTCATAGACAACAATAGCCGAGGTATCCAGCCCAGCCATCGACTAGCGCACCCCCTCAGTTTGCCGGTAAGAGATTTGATCGTTCCACATATTCAGGGTTGGTCAGAATTCCAGGGCCTCAAGTTCTGAGTATAGGGGTGAGACAAGTTAGATGAGGCCGCCCTTGCCACAATGTGCTCAGTGTGGTAAGCAGCATGCCGGGAAGTGCTGTATGGGGTTTGGGTGTTTGTTATACTTGTGGTTATCCAGGCCATGTTATGAGGGATTATCCAGCGAAAGGTGATGTAAGCATATTTAAGCCAGTGAGATCTGTAGCTGGTTCGTCATCATTAGTACACCCCCTGGGAAAATTTCACAAGCACCAATCGGTCGTGGTAGAGGTAGAGGCAGAGAATCTAGCTCAAACGGTCCGCAGAACCACATTTATGCGTTTGTAGGATGATAAGTGAGGAGTAATCATCTTATGTTGTTACAAGTATATTATCAGTCTCCTCATATGATGTATATGCACTCATTGACCCAGGTTCAACCTAATCATGTGTTACTCTGTTGGATGCTAGTAAGTTTGGAATAAAACTTGAGTTTGTTAAACCTTTTGAGGTGTCCACACTTGTTGGGGACCTAGTGCTAGCTAGGCGGGTATATAGAGATTGTATAATAGTAGTTCATAGTCGATCTACAGTAGAAGACCTAATCGAGTTAGATATGGTATAATTTGATGTTATAATGGGTATGGATTGGTTGGCTTCTTGTCATGCCAACGTTGATTGCAGATCGAAGATGGTCCGATTCCAATTTCCTGGGGAACCTCTTTTGGAGTGGAAAGGTAACACGACATCGCCGAGAGGTAGGTTTATTTCCTATCTCAAGGAAAGGAAGATGATCAAGAAGGGCTATATTTATCACTTAGTTCGGGTACAGGATGTGAACGTAGAGTCACCAACCATTCAATCTATCCCTATGGTTAATGGGTTTCCCGATGTTTTCCAATGAGCTTCCGGGTCTTCCGCTAGAGCGAGAAATTAAGTTTGCTATTGACATATTACCAAATACTCAGCCAATATCCATTCCTCCCTATAGAATGGCACCTGCAGAGTTGAGAGAGTTGAAGGAACAACTAGCGGACTTTCTTGAAAAAGGCTTTATCAGACCTAATACATCACCGTGAGGAGCACCTGTGTTATTTGTGAGGAAGTAAGATGGTTCCTTGCGGATGTGTATTGCTTATAGATAGTTGAATAAGGTGGCGATCAAGAATAAGTGTCCACTCCTAGAGGGAACCGATGGTTATGCTATCTATTATGACGCTTCGGGCATTGGATTTGGTTGTGTACTGATGCAGCATGGTAAGGTTGTAGCTTATGCTTCTAGAAAAATAAGAAAGGAAGAGAAGAATTACTCTACCCCCGATTTAGAGTTAGTCGCGGTGATTTATGCACTAAAGATGTGGAGACACTATTTGTATGGCATTCATGTTTATATCTATACGGATCATAAGATCGTGCAGTATATCTTCAAGCAAAAGGAATTGAGTTTACGTCAAAGGAGATGTTTGGAGCTACTGAAAGACTGCGATGTTGATATTTTATACCATCCAGGGAAGGCGAATGTAGTAGCCGACGCCCTCAGCCGTAGATCTATGGGTAGCCTGTTAAATTTACAGCCAAAGAAGAGGGGAATAGCCCATGTGATTCATCAACAATCTAGTCGTGGAGTTTGATTATTGGATTCAGGTGATACCGGAATTACTATTCAGGACACGTCAACATCCTCTTTAGTAACTGAAGTGAAGGAACGACAATATGAGGATCCTGTGATAGATAATTATAGAGATACAACCCCTCTAAAGGAGAAGACACCATTTGAAATTACAGGAGAAGTGGTCCTTAGACATAGAGGACAATGTTGCAGGGCTTGGCCAACAGGTTATGGGAGAAACTCACTATTCTCGTTATTCTATCCATCCAGGAGAAAAAAAAGATATATCATGATATCAATGAAATATATTGGTGTGAATGAATGAAAAAGGATATAGCGGAGTTCTTTTCTCAGTGCCCTAATTGTGTGCAGGTTAAGATTGAGCATAAAAAACCCGGTGGATTATTACAGGCTATAGAGGTTACGACTTAGAAGTGGGAAGTAATCACTATGGATTTCATCGTAGGTTTACCTCATACCCAGTGCAAGTTCGATTCTATATGGATGATTTTTTATAGACTTATGAAATTAGCCCATTTTCTGCATGTTAGGACTACATATTTATTACATCTTGCGTTTTCGTACGCTAAACGTTTCGTCTTCAATTAATTAACGCATACTGGGGGTGAGATTATCTTGAGGTTAACATATTTCCGCTATTTATAACAAGTGATAGGGTATACGAATTAAAGAAAACGAGTTTCGTTGAAAGTGGCCAATTTGGGATAAAATACCGGTTGAGCGATAATACCCGATAATTATGAATAGCACCAAGAAAGTTACCATATGACCACAGTAGTATAATATATAAAGTATATTAAAAATAAGTAGAATTTAAGTAATTTGAGACTATGTTAAATTATGCAGGTAATTGATTAATTACCGGGACATTAACCAGTTAACTAATAAGTGGATAAAAATTTAATAAAATAATTTCCTCCCCCCCCAAATGTGGAACAAGGACACAAGACTAAGAATGACTCTTAGTCATTCAAAGCCTAGGTGGCTAACTAGGAACATTTATAATTAATGGTTAAAAGACTTGTACAATCTGATCCAAAGTAACCAAAATCCTTTCTTAGTTTGAATCCTTCAAGAGAAAAAGCTCAATTCGTTCAACGAACAGAAGCTTGAAAAATTCGTTCAAAGCATTTCAACAAGCTGAAGCTTGATTCGTTCAAATAATTCAAGGAACAGAAGCGTAATTCCATCAAAAGTTTTGCGGTTATAAAAGAGTACGGTGCAATCTTTGCCAAGAATATTATACGGAGTTTTCTCTATCCCGGGTATGTTAAGTCTAAGCCCTTCTTTCATTTTGGCATGATCTCGTAATTACACGAGTTTGATAACGAGGCATAAAGAAAAATTCATATCCCGAAATTTACGTATATTTTGCTAGTCTCGCAAGTTACGTAAATTCTCCCAGTTGTGTAAGTTAAAATATTCACTTTATCAGGACTTCATATTTATTTGAGTATTTTCTTTCTTTTTTTCCAGTCAAGAGAGCAGAGAATTTATATATACATTATTACAGGATTTTCATTACCATCAAGCTATAATCGATGGGCAGGTCTCTATTGGGCAACCTCTGATCAGATGGTAAGTTATATACCGAGCCTACTATGGACGAGTGCCTACGAGCGAGCCTAGTTGGCCGAGATATAGAGCCTAGTATGGCCAAGCGCCTATGAGCGAGCCTACTACGACAGAGCAGTTATATATATATATATATATATATATATATATATATATATATATAGGATCAGGCAACTATTTTACTTATTATATTGAGAGAATTGAGTCAGTATCCACAGGTAAGCATATGTGGAGATTATCAGTTTAGTTTAAGCTTTCTATATACTGCCTTACACACTCTGTACATTATTTCGTACTGACGTCCCTTTATGGGGGTGCTGCATTTCATGCGTGCAGGTTTAGACAGACAAACGGGTAGACCTCCTTAGTAGGCGTTGCCCGGGTTTAGCTTTATCGGTAAGCTCCACATCCTTCGGAGCTGCCGGGTCAAGAAATTCTGAGTACATCTCGTGTATATATGTAGATAGGTTATGGGTAGGTCTGAGCCCTGTTCCGATCACAGTACATCTATCAGTAGAGGCTTGTAGACATATCCTGTCGGTTAGTGTAGTATGTTGGGCTTGTAGGACCTGTACGTATATTTTTTTGGCTTGTCAGTTGTAGTAATTATGACGGCCTTGCCGACCTAGCTTTATGTTGACATTAGTCAGCGTTAGTCTTCAATTTAGTTTTATATTTTGCATCGCACATTATCTTGTAATGTGGCCCATAGTCAAAGTATGACATTACATGTTTAGAATCTCGTAGTCGCAAGTGGTACGCAAGGATAGGTGGGCACTGGGTGCCGGTTTCTCCCCCAGGCTGGGGGCGTGACAATAGTCGTATCAGAGAAATTCTGTCCTAGGGAGTCTACGAGTTGTGTTTAGTAGGGTCTTGTTTATAGATGTATGGTGCATCATATTATATAAGTAGGGGACTACATGGCATTTAGGAGATGGTTACCCTTCTTTTAAATATAAATCGTGATGTAGCACTAAGTTATAGGAAATTTGAGTTAAACTTACGTGTTGACGTTTGCATGCACATATGACTATAACTAGGAAGACTACAACTATCCAGAGGAGAGAAACAACAGAAGGTGAGGGCACTAGCAGGGTACCCCAGCAGATAGGGCCCAATCGGAGTCACAGGGAGAGACCCCTCCCCAGCAATTAACAGCTCCTCCACCACCTGAGGAGATTCCTATGGAGACCGCACATCCAGTTCCCCCTCCGCTTCCATCGATAAGTACTTGAGGAGTACAGTGCATTTGTTGGCACAGTTGGTAGCTACCCAGCAACAGGCTAGGGCATCCACTAGTGTAGGACCTTCTGAGGGATCTGGGAGTTCAAGGGTCCTAGAGTTTATTGCTTTGAATCCCCCAAAGTTCACGGGGACAGATCAAAGGGAGGACCCGCAGGATTTCGTAGATCAGCTTCATAGGATCTTT
Source organism: Nicotiana knightiana (assembly GCA_005239525.1). Classification (NCBI taxonomy): domain Eukaryota; kingdom Viridiplantae; phylum Streptophyta; class Magnoliopsida; order Solanales; family Solanaceae; genus Nicotiana; species Nicotiana knightiana. The sequence goes on from ML376728.1 coordinate 76,722, forward strand.
CGGGTTATGCATGCCACGGAGAAAGAGGCAGTTGAGTTACCAGCTTTTCAACTCCAAGATATAGCCATCCTTTGGTATGAGGGATGGGAAAGGTCCAGGGACGTGATGCACCTCCTGCTATTTGGGATAATTTTTCAGATGCCTTCCTTGACCTGTACTTATCACGAGAGATCCGATAGGCCCGACTCGATCAGTTTCTATCCCTCAAGTAGGGCAATATAAGTGTTCAAGAATATAGTCTCTGTTTTGACTCATTGGCCGAATATGCACCATCCGTAGTTGCTACTACTGGGGATAGAATCCACAGTTTTATAGCAAGGTTGGCCCCAAAATTGACCGAGGCGTTTTCCACCGCTGCATTGCAGGATAGTACGGATATCTCCCGGATTCTAGCATTTGCCCAGAATATAGAAAGGGGTAGGCGTCGGCAATAGGGTGCGGAGAGGACTGAGTCAGTGTTTTTAAGAGTATGAGATTTTCCAGGTCTCAGGAGCAGTCTCAGGGTAGTTATAGGCCCCAGTACTTCGAACGACCACCTAGACCTCCACCATCTCAGCTGCATGGGTACAGGTATGACCGCTATACTCAGTCAGGACTAGATGAAAGCTCCCAGGCATCAAGTTTGCAGTGACAACGAGGTTCAGGGCAGACATGGCCATTCCTGCCGCGGTGTGCCATCTGCAGTGGAGGAAACTCGGGCCAATGCCAAGCCGGTTTTGATGATTTTTATACATGTGGACGTCCAGGGAATATAATGCGAGATTGCCCAAATAGAGATTCTGGGGGTATGGTGCAATCAGCGAATTCAGCAACATGATCAACAATGTTCGTGCATCCTTCAGGGCGCGAGTCTCAGTCTTTGACTGGTAGAGGTCGAGACAGAGGTAGAGGGTCCAGTTTAGAAGGTAACGAGAATCGTATCTATGCGCTAGCAAGTCGACAGGACCAAGAGTCCTCACCAGACGTTGTCACATGTATGTTGACCATTTGTTCTCACTATTTTCTTGCCTTGATTGACCCAGATCTACTTTATCATGTATTACCCCATTTGTCGCGAGGAAATTTGGTATAGTGCCTGAATTACTAAGTGATCCTTTTGCAGTATCTACACCAGTTGGAGAATCGATTATCGCTAAATGCGTTTACCGAGGTTGTACGATATCAGTTTGTGGTCTTCAGACCTCAGCCGACCTAGTTGATCTAGAGATGTTAGATTTTGATACTATCATGGGCATGGACTGGTTGGCACTTGTTATGCCACAGTTGATTGTCGAGCAAATACATCCAAATTTTATTTTTTGGGTGAGCCAGTCCTTGATTGGGTAGGTAATACAGCGACACCTAGAGGTAGGTTTATTTCCTGTCTGAAGGCGAGGAAAATGATCACAAAAGGTGAATTTATCATATTGTGCGTGAATGCCGAGATACCTACACTTTAGTCTATTCTAGTAGTCAAAGAGTACGCGGATGTATTTCCAGATGAACTTCCAGGTATTCCTCCAGAGTGAGTGATTGATTTTGGCATCGATTTGCTTCCAGGAACGCAACCAATATCCATCCCTCCGTATAGAATGGCACCTGCCGAATTAAAGGAGGTTAAGGAGCAGTTAAAAGATTTACTGCAGAAAGGTTTCATCAGACCTAGTACCTCACCTAGGGGTGCACCGGTATTGTTTGTACGAAAGAAAGACGGCTCGCTAAGGATGTGTATCAATTATAGGCAACTGAACAAGGTAACTATTAAGAATAAGTATCCACTTCCAAGGATAGACGACTTGTTTGATCAGTTCTAGGAAGCTAGATGCTTTTCAAAGATAGATTTGAGGTCTGGGTACCACCAGGTCAGAGTTCGGGAGAAAATATTCCAAAGATAGCCTTCAGGACCCGATATGGCCACTTCGAGTTCCTTTACCTGTCCTTCGGGTTGACGAATTCACCTGCCATATTTATGGACTTGATGAATAGCCTATTCCCGCCATATTTGGATCTGTTCGTGATAGTCTTTATTGTTGATATTCTAGTTTATTCACATTCAGAGGATGAGCATGTGGATCACCTGTGAGCGGTACTCCAAACCCTCCGTGATAATAAGTGTATGCTAAGTTTTCTGAGTGTGAGTTCTGGTTGAAGTCCGTAGCATTCTTGGGGCACATTGTATCCGACGGAGGTATAAAGGTAGACACTGAGAAGATTGAGGCTTTGAAATTCTGGCCTAGACCTACCACTCCGACATAGGTTCGTAGCTTTCTAGGCTTAGCAGGATAATACCGGAGGTTCCTAGAGGGTTTTTCTTCTTTTTTAGCACTATTAACAAATTTGACGCAGAAAGAAACCATGTTTCAGTGGACAGAGGCCTGTGAGCAGAGTTTCCAAGAGATTAAGAACAGGTTGACCTCAACACCAGTTCTAGCACTTCTAGAGGGTCCAGATGGTTATGCCATGTATTGTGATGCCTCAGGTGTCTGGTTAGGATGTGTCCTAATGCAACATGGGAAGGTAATTGCGTATGCTTCAAGGCAGTTAAGGAATCACGAATGGAGTTATCCGACCCACGACCTCAAGTTAGCTACGGTTGTCCATGCACTTACGATATGGCGGCATTATTTATATGGTGTTCATATATATGAATTCACATATCATAAAAGCCTGCAATATATCTTCAAGCAAAAATAGTTGAATTTGCGACAGAGATAATGGCTTGATTTATTAAATGATTATGATGTTAGCATTCTCTACCATCTCGGGAAAGCTAATATGGTAGCAGATGCCTTAAGTCGTCGATCGATGGGTAGCTTAGCACATGTAGAGGCCAAGAAAATACAATTAACTAGAGAGATTCATCAATTGGTTTGTTTGGGGTTCGGTTAGTAGACTCTGGAAATGGTGGATTTATTCTCCAAAATACTGAAAAATCATCTCTCATAACTGAAGTAAAGGAAAGGCAGTACGAGGACCCAGAGTTGATCCAGTTGAGAGAGCGAGTTCCGCAACAGAAGAAGCCGTTGTTAGAGATCAAGGGAGATGGGTTTCTAAGATCCAGGGGTCGTCTGTGTGTTCCAGATATAGCAGGGCTACGAGACAAGATTATGTCAGAGGCACATTATTCATGGTATTCCATTCAACCTGGGTCGACGAAGATGTATCATGACATTAAGGATGTGTATTGGTGGGACGATATGAAGAGGAACATTGTTGAGTATGTTGCTTAATGCCCTCATTGCCTGCACGTGAAGATAGAGCACCAGAAGCCCGGAGGCTAATGCAGACTATAAAGATCCCGACATGGAAATGGGAGGCGATAAACATGGACTTTATCACGGGTTTACCTAGTTCCCATCGTAAGTCTGATTCCATATGGGTGATAGTCGATAGGCTCACGAAATTAGCTCATTTCCTAGCAGTCAATCTACATATACAATAGAAGATTATTCAAAATTATATATTAAGGAGATACTGCGATTACATGGAGTACCAATATCTATTATATTTGACCGTGAGGCCCAGTTTACAGTGCATTTTTGGAGGTCATTTCAGAGAGGTCTAGGAACTCAGGTGAATCTCAGCACAACTTTTCATCCACAAACTGATGGGCAATCCGAGCGCACTATTCAGACGCTCGAGGATATGTTACGAGCACGTGTGTTGGATTTTAAAAGAAATTGGGATGAGCATCTACCTCTTATCGAGTTTGCATAGTATAACAGTTACCACTCTAGTATCTAGATGGCTCTATACGAGGCTTTGTATGTGCGTAAGTGCAGATCTCCTATAGGGTGGTTTGATGTTGGAGAATCTGGGTTACTTGGGCCAGACCTGGTCCAGCGGGCCATAGAAAAAGTAAAGCTCATCCGGAAGCGACTGTTGACAACTCAGCATTGTCAGAAGTCATATTCTGGTGTGCGACAACGAGATTTAGAATTCGGGGTTAATGACTGGGTATTCTTAAAGGTGTCACCTATGAAGGTTGTGATGAGGTTTGGCAAGAAAGGCAAAGTTAGCCCACGGTATATTGGGCCTTATAGGATCATTCGGAGAGTGGGCCAAGTAGCCTATGAGTTAGAATTGCCCTCGGAATTGGAGTCTGTCCATCCAGTTTTTCACGTATCTATATTATGAAAGTGCATTGGTGATCCTACCCGAGTGGTGCCCATGGATGATGTACAGATTACAGAGGACTTGTCATACGAGGAAATTCCGGTTGCTATTTTAGACCGACAAATCCGCAAGCTACGGAAAATGAGGTAGCCTCTGTGAAAGTACTTTAAAGAAACAACAATGTGGAAGAAATGACTTGGGAGGACGAAGAAGGCATGAAGTCCAGATATCCCTATTTATTTCCTCCTCCAGAGAAGGGTCCGATTGAGACGTCATAACCTCAAGGTACGTGTATGAATTCTTGTGTTAGCTACTGGTCGTGTGAGGCCATCGTCGTTATTAATGATTGTGGTCCTATGTGGCGTTAAATTATTGGGTTTCTACAGGAAGATTTTGTAGTAGCATTGTTACAAAGGCGACTCTACCAAGGTTATATAGATCCCGGAGAGTTAAAAATTCGAGGACGAATGTTTCTAAGGGGGGCAGGATGTTACACCTCACGTTTTCGTACGCTAAAAGTTTTGTCTTCAGTTAATTAATGCAGACTGGGGGTGAGATTATCTTGAGGTTAACATATTTCCGCTATTTATAACAAGCGATAAATAAGTGCCATGAAGGATAAAGGGTATACGAATTAAACAAAATGAGTTTTATTGAAAGTGGCCAATTTGGGATAAAATACGGGTTGAGCGATAATACCTGATAATTATGAATAGTACCATGAAAGGTACCATATGACCACGGTAGTATAATATATAAATTATATTAACAATAAGTATAATTTTATATAATTTGAGACAGTTTTTAAATTATACGGGTAATTGATTAATTATCGGATAACAAGACATTACCCAGTTAACTAATAAGTGGATAAAAATTTAATAAATTAATCCCCCCCAAAACGTGGTACAAGGTAGAATGACTCTTAGTCATTCAAAGCCAAGGTGGATAACTAGGAACATTTAGAATTAATGGATAAAAAACTTGTACAATCTGATCCATTTCATTTTCATTAGACAAAGTAACCAAAATCCTTTCTTAGTTTGAGTCCTTCGAGAGCAAAAGCTCAATTTGTTCAACGAACAGAAGCTTGAAAAATTCGTTCAAAGCATTTCAACAAGCTGAAGCTTGATTCGTTCAAATAATTCAAGGAACAGAAGCGTAATTTCATAAAAACTTTTGAGGTTATAAAAGAATACGGTGCAATCTTCGCCAAGAATATTATACAGAGTTTTTCCTACCCTAAGTATGTTAAGGCTAAGCCCTTCTTTCATTTTGGCATGATCTCATAATTACACGAGTTTGATAACGAGGCATAAAGAAAAATTCATATCCCGGAATTTACGTATATTTTGCTAGTCTCGCAAGTTACGTAAATTTTCGTAGTTTTTTAAGTTATAATATTCTCTTTATCGGGACTTCATATTCATTTGAGTATTTTCTTTCTTTTTTTTCCAGTCAAGAGAGCAGAGAATTTATACATATAGTATTACAATATTTTCATTACCATCGAGCTATAAACGATGGGCAGGCCCCTATTAGGCAACCTCTGATCAGATGGTAAGTTATATACCGAGCCTAATGTGGCCGAGCGCCTATGAGCGATCCCAGTTGGCCGAGATACAGAGCCTAGTATGGCCGAGCGCCTATGAGCGAGCCTACTATATATAACCGAGCGTCATAGGGCCAGGAAACTATTTTACTTATTATATTGAGAGAATTGAGTCAGTATCCGCAGGTAAGCATATGTGGAGATTATCGGTTTTTCATCTTTCTGTAGACTGCCTTACATACTCGGTACATTATTTCGTACTGACTTCCCTTTATGGGGGTGCTACATTTCATGTGTGAAGGTTTAGACAGACAAACGGGTAGACCTCTTCAGTAGGCGTTGCCCGAGTTCAGCTTTATCGGTAAGCTCCCTGTCCTTCGGAGTTGCCGGGTCTAGAAGTTTTGAGTACATCTCGTGTATATATATAGATAGGTTATGGGTAGGCCGGGCACCTATTCCGATCACAATACATCTATCAGTAGAGGGTTGTAGACATATCTTGTCGGTTAGTGCAGTATGTTGGGCTTGTAGCCCTTGTACGTATATTTTGTTGGTTTGTCAATTGTAGTAATTATGACGGCCTTGCTGGCCCATCTTTTTGTTTACATTAGTTAGAGTTAGTCTTCATTTAGTTTTGTATTTTGCATCGCACATTATCTTGTAATATGTCCCATAGCCAAAGTATGACATTCCATGTTCAGATGTCGGTAACTAGGAAGACTACGGCTAGTCAGAGAAGAGAAACAACAGTAGGTGAGGGCACTAGCAGGGTACCCCCAGCAGATAGGGTCCAATCGAAGTTGCAGGGAGAGACCCCTCCCCAGCAATTACCGGCTCCTCCACCACCTAAGGAGATTCCTAGGGAGACCGCACATCCAGTTCCCCCTCCACTTCCATCGATCAGAACTTGAGAAGTGCGGTGCATTTATTGGCACAGTTGGTAGCTACCCAGCAACAGGCTAGGGCATCTGCTAGTGTAGGACCTTCTAAGGGATCTGGTGAGTTCAAGGGTCCTAGAATTTATTTCTTTGAATCCCCCAGAGTTCATGGGGACAGATCAAAGGGAGGACTTGCAGGATTTCGTAGATCATCTTCATAGGAGCTTTCGAGTTATGCGTGCCATGGAGAAAGAGGCAGTTGAGTTAGCAGCTTTTCGATTCCGAGATATAGCCATCCTTTGGTATGAGGGATGGGAAAGGTCCAGGGGACGTGATTCACCTCCTGCTATTTGGGAGAATTTTTCAGATGCCTTCCTTGACCAGTACTTACCGCGAGAGATCCGACAGGCCCGACTCGATTAGTTTCTAACCCTCAAGCAGGGTAATATGAGTGTTCGAGAATATAGTCTCCATTTTGACTCATTGGCCAGATATGCACCATCCATAGTTGCTACTATGGGGATAGAATCCACATGTTTATAGCAGGGTTGGACCCAGAATTGGCTGAGGCGTTTGCCATCGCTGCATTGCAGGATAGTACAATTATCTCCCGGATTCAGGCATTTGCCCAGAATATAGAAAGCGGTACGCGACGGCAGAAGGGTGCGGAGAGGACTGAGTCAGGGCAGCGTAAAAGGATGATATTTGCCAGGTCTCGGGAGCAGTCTCAGGGTAGTTACAGGCCCCAGTACTTCGAACGGCCACCTAGAACTCTGCCACCTCAGCTACAGGGGTACATGTATGACCGTTATACTCAGTCATGACCAGGTGAAAGCTCCCAGGCATCAGGTTTGCAGCGACAACGAGGTTCGGGACAGACATGGTCGTTCTCACCGCGGAGTGCCATCTGTGGTAGAGGAAACTTGGGCCAATGCCGAGCCGGTTTTAATGCTTTTTATACATGTGGACGTCCAGGGCATATGATGCGAGATTGCCCAAATACATATTCTGGGGGTATGGCGCAACCAGGGAATTCGGCAACATGATCAGCTATGTACGTGCATCCTTCAGGGCGCGAGTCTCAGTTTTCGGCTGGTAGAGGTCAAGGAAGAGGTAGAGGGTCCAGATCAGGTGGTAACTAGAATCATATCTATGCGCTAGCAGGTTGACATGACCAAGAGTCCTCACCAGACGTTGTGACAGGTATGTTGACCATTTGTTCTCACGATATTTCTGCCTTGATAGTCCCGGGATCTACTTTATCATGTATTACCCCATTTGTCGCGAGGAAATTTGGTAAAGTGCCTGAAATACTAAGTGATCCTTTTTCGGTATCTACACCGGTCGGAGAATCGATTATCACTAGACGTGTTTACCAAGGTTGTACGATATCAGTTTGTGGTCGTCAGACCTCAGCCGACCTAGTTGAGCTAGAGATGTTAGATTTTGATGCTATCACGGGAATGGATTGGTTGGCACTTGTTATGCCACAGTTGATTGTCGAGCAAAGATAGCCAGATTTCATTTTTCAGGTGAGCTAGTCCTTGAATGGGTAGGTAATAAGAGATGCCCAGATGTAGGTTTATTTCAGATCTGAAGGCGAGGAAAATGATCGCAAAAAGGTGCATTTATCATATTGTGCGAGTTAAAGATGTGAATGCTGAGATACCTACACTTTAGTCTATCCAGTAGTCAAAGACTACGCGGATGTATTTCCAGATGAACTTCCAGGTATTCTTCCAGAGCGAGAGATTTATTTTGTCAATGATTTGCTTCTAGGAACGCAACCAATATCCATCCTGCCGTATAGAATGGCACTTGCCGAATTAAAGGAGTTGAAGGAGCAGTTAAAATATTTACTGGAGAAAGGTTTCATCAAACCTAGTAACTCACCTTGGGGTGCACCGGTATTGTTTGTATGGAAGAAAAATGACTCGCTAAGGATGTGTATCAATTATAGGCAACTGAACAAGGTAACTATTAAGAATAAGCATCCAGTTCCAAGGATAGACAACTTGTTTAATCAGTTGCCTGGAGCTAGATGCTTTTCAAAGATAGATTTGAGGTCGGGGTACCACCAGGTCAGAGTTCGGGAGAAAGATATTCCCAAGATAGCCTTCAGGACCCGATATGGACACTTCAAGTTCCTTGTCCTGTCCTTCGGGTTGACAAATGCACCTGCCATATTTATGGACTTGATGAATAGCCTATTCCGGCCATATGATAGTGTTTGTTGATGATAATCTGGTTTATTCACGTTCAGAGGATGAGCATGTGGATCACCTACGAGCGGTACTCGAAACCCTCCGTGATAATAAATTGTATGCTAAGTTTTCTAAGTGTGAGTTCTGGTTGAAGTCCATAGCATTCTTAGGGCACATGTAAAAGTATGGATTGCAGAAGAGCAAAGTGCGGCCGCATATGTAAAAGTGTGTACCCCAAAAAGAGTGCCTTGCGGACGCAAATCAGAATCATGCAACCACAAACTTCCAATACTGACAAGTTGAAGAACCGTGCGGCCGCAGAACCTCCTGAAGGGAATTTTTGTCTGAAATTTCCAGCCTTGTATAAATAGATGAGTTTGACAATTTTAGGTTAACTTTTGACTTCAACAACTATAGTATCCAACTTTTATATTTGAGGATATTTTATCATAGATTTTATTATTTTAATTTGCAATATGAGTTTTCTTCTTCTGTTTCTTCAATTTCAAGCATGAGTAGCTAGATTTTTACTAGGTTTGTGACTCGACCCTAGTCTGTAAACCTTATGGGTGATTAAGTTTATACTTGTTTATGAATGAGTGTATGTTATTTAGCTTGGTTTATGCTTTATTTGTGGAATTAGTGGTTGTAAATATTAATTCATGCCTATTTGACTTAGTCTCTTCTTGAGAAAGAGGGACCTAGTCTAAGGTAAATTAGCTATCAAGGAATTGGGTAAGCTGAGAAATTATTAACCCAATTAAAGGGTTCAACCTAGAGATAACAACCCGACTTGAGCTCTTATCAACCGCTTTGTTAGATACCCATTTGGTCTTGAGAAAGCCAAATCGGGCAAAACCACTCTCTAACCTAGAGGTATTGAGTGGGAAACATAGTATTGTGAACTATAAAACACCCTAGTTAATAAAACGAGCGTAAAAGTCTTTATCCATTAGGAAATCACCTAGGTTATGGTCACAACCCTAGGCCTTTTTATATCTTTGGGAAACACTCAAAAACAGCCTTCTCTAGCTTTAAATATGTAGATTTGCAATTGTTTAGCTTAATTTTAGAAGTAAAAGCAAAACCCTGTTTGTGGAAGTGAAATCTAGACATTCCATTCACTTGTCCCGAATATATACTACTAACTCCCATATATAACTTCCTGAGGATATTGACCCCAACTCTCGTTGGGTACTACTATTGCAATCGACCGTTTCATATCCTTGATTTGAGGTGTGAATTAGACGAGATCAATTTTTGGCGTCGTTGCCGGGGAGTTAATAGCGATGTTAGCTATATATATAGGACTGTGTGTGGATTGTCTCCCTTTCCTTTCGAGGTACTGGTTGGTGTGAATTAATTGTAGGTACCACAATGGCAAACAACAATGATCAACTCATAAACATGCCTTTGGGAGATGTGGACGTTAATGATAACCAAGTTGATGAGGTTCCTCTTGAACCTCCAGAAAATTGAAGAAGCCGACCTCCTCAAGATAACGTCACAATTTGACCCCCACCTCTACCAAGAGCGTCTCCGCACTGGGTGTTGCCGAATGAAGGGTATGCAAGTGCCATAGTCCTGCCCGGTATTAAGGCAGGAAAATTTCAAATCACACATGTTATGCTCACATTGCTAGAGCAACGAGGATACTTCGCCGGGGCTCAAAGTCAAAATGCATACAAACACTTGAAGGGGTTTATGGACATATGTTGCGGGAGTAAACAAACAAACGTCTCCGAGGATTCTTTAAGTTTAAGGCTTCTTCCATTCTCTCTAAAGGGGAAAGCCTTAGATTGGTTAGAAAGATTGCGAAACCATTCCATCCATACTTGGGATGAGTTGGTGGAGAAATTTATTGCCAAGTTCTTTTCTCCAGGGCATATGTCTACTCTTAGAGACGAGATTCTAACATTCAAACAAGAGCCCAATGAGTCATTGCATGAGATATGGGAGCGGTATAGAGGAAAATGGTCAAAGAGTTCCCCAATAATGACATGACAGAGAATATGGTTCAACAAAAATTTTATCGGGGGATCAAAACGACCAATCAATACGTGGTAAATCAACTTGCCGCTGGAAATATCACGACAATGCCACAAGCGGGAGCTTGTGAGATTTTAGCTGAAATGGAGGACACAACATTGGCATGGCAAAGTCGGCTAATGTTCCTCAAGGTGATCCAAATGTGATTCACCTCTATAAAGAGTTGCATGACCATGGGCAAGACATTGCCGAATTAACCACCACGATTAATCAATTAGCAAAGGCTTAACTTCAACAAGTGCAAAGTCCTAAGTAAGTCAATGCCATGGAGGGAGTAAACATGATGGTGAACAAGAGGACTAAGGGTCCGCAAGTGCAAAACCAAGTGGAGAATTATGTGCAAGAAGATAGTGGATTTGATCAAGATGAATCTTACAATGAACAAGAAGAAGACGTGCAATACGTGAACAACTTTCAAGGGAAACCTAACAATTTTCAAGGCCCAAGTCAACAACAATGGCGACCTCAAAGCAACAAGGCAATTGGAATTCTAACAATCAAGGTAATTGGAATGGTGGGAAAAATCAAGATAATTGGCATAACAATAACAATCAAAATTGGAGTGAAAACAATCAAGGGAATTGGGGAGGTAACAATCAAGGCATATGGAATAATAATCAAGGAAATTGGGGGTCGGGTTTTCAAAGGGCCCCGATGTATCAACAACCGAGCAACCCGCCTCCTTATCCTCCCCATGGCCCAAGTTCTTCCAACAATGAAATGGGGCGGATTGAGAATATGTTCAAGCAAATTATGGAGAATAATTCCGATTTCGATGTCCAACTCGCCTCACACACCACATCAATTCACAACTTGGAAGTTCAAATAGCACAAATCTCTCAAGCTCTAAACATTCGTCCTAAGGCAGCACTACCAAGTGACACTGTGGTAAACCCAAAGGATGGTAACAACATGTGGCGTGCCATGGCCATTACTACAAGAAGTGGAAAATGTGGGAATGCACCCACCTCGAGTCAAAGGAAACTTGGGGATGATGAGCAAGTGGAACAAGAAGAAGAGAACACGAACAATGTGGATAATTAGGAAGAGTCTCAAGAGAAAGTGAACCCGTCTAGGGATCACATTATTGATATACCGAAATCGGTAGTGCAAAAGGCTAAGGCACAATTGCCTAAGCCTCCTACTCCATATCCTCAAGGGCTTGCTAAGAAAAATGGAAAGAACCAATTCCAAAAGTTCATTGAAATGATGAAGAGTCTCTCGATTAATGTGCCATTGGTTGAAGCTTTAGAGAAAATGCCCTATTATGCAAAGTTTATGAAGGATTTGATGACAAAGAAACAGTCAATAAATTTTGAAACAATCAAAGTCACTCATCAAGTTAGTGCAATTGTGCATTCAATATCTCCTAAATTGGAAGATCCTGGTGCTTTCACAATCCCTCGTACCATTGGAAGTGCGAGTTTACTAAAGCTCTTTGTGATCTTGGGGCAAGTATCAATTGATGACCTATTAGATTTTCATGAATTTGGGAATTGGTCAACCAAGACCCACATCTATGAGATTAAAAATGGCCGATCATGCCGTAAAGAGACCATTGGGAGTAATTGAAGATGTATTGGTTCGTGTTGACAAAGTCATTCTTCCGGCGGATTTTTTTATTCTTGATTGTGAAGTGGACTATAAGGTGCCTATTATATTGGAAGACTTTCCTTGCTACAGGGAAGGCTCTTGGTTATGTGGAAGCCGGAGAACTCACTTTTCGAGTGGATGATGATGACAAGGTGGTATTGCATGTGTGCAAACCCATGCGGGAACAAAATAGCAATGAAGAGTGTTCTTTCGTGGACTTGGTGACCGATGTGATTGTTGATGCCACAAGTGCCATGGTTAATGTGAGTGATATGTTGGAGGCCGTCTTGCTTAACTTTGATGATGACGAGATGTATGGCTTTATGGAATGCAAGAATGGGGTCATACAACTATGATTTCTTGATGGGTATTCGGGATACAACCAAATCTTTATTACTCCGGAGGATCAAGAGAAAACAATTTTTACATGTCCCTATGGTACTTTCGCCTTCAAGAGGATGCCATTCGGTTTTATGTAATGCACCTGAGGCTTTGCAAAGGTGTATGATGGCTATATTCATGGACACGGTGGAGGACTACCTTGAAGTCTTCATGGATGACTTTTCGGTGGTTGGGGATTCCTTTGATGAATGTTTGGCTAACATGGATAAAGTATTGGCAAGATGTGAAGAAACAAATTTGGTGCTAAATGGGGAGAAATGTCATTTTATGGTCGAGAAAGGCATTGTACTTGGACACAAGATCTCAAATATTGGAATAGAAGTCGACAAAGCAAATATTGAGGTGATTTCTAAACTTCCATCTCCAACTTCGGTGAAGGGCGTGCAAAGTTTCTTAGACCACACGAGGTTTTACTGGCATTTTATCAAGGAATTTTCTAAAGTGGTGAACCCGTTGGGAAAGATTTTAGAGAAAGATGCTAAGTTTCACTTCAATGATGATTGCATGAGAGCCTTTGAATTGTTAAAGTTAAAGTTGACAACCACTCCCATTATCACCGCTCCTAATTGGAGTATCCATTTTGAGCTCATGTGTGATCCCAGTGACATAGAGATTTGGGCTGTTTTGGGACAACATATCAACAAGATTTTTCATCCGGTCTACTATGCTAGTAAGACCATGAATAGTGCCCAATTCAACAATACCGTTACGGAGAAAGAGCTCCTTGCCAATGTGTTTGTTATTGTGAAGTTCCGCCCATACTTAATGGGTGCTAAAGTGATTGTCCACACAGATCATGTGGTACTTCATTATCTTGAGAGCAAGAAAGATTCCAAAGATCGTTTGATGATATGGTTTCTTTTGTTGCAAGAGTTTGATATTGACATCCAATATCGAAAAGGGAGTGAAAATCAAGTGACGAACCACTTGTCTCGTTCGGAGGAGGAGGGGAGGGTGCATGATGGCCTTGAAATCAATGACTCCTTCCTCGATGAGCAACTTTTGGCTATTTCAATGAATGAGGTGCTATGGTTCGCGGGTCTAGAAAATTTTCTTGTGAGTGGTATCATCCCGAATGATTTCTCTTCAAACCAAAGGAAGAAGCTCAAACAGGATTGTTAAGACTATTATTGGGATGAACCGTACCTTTTCCGTATTTGCGCAGATGGGGTGATTAGAAGATGTGTACCGGTGGAGGAGCAAGGTGAAATACTTGGGGCTTTTCATTCTTCGCATATGGTGGTCACCATGCTGGAGCAAGAACGGCGGCGAAAGTGCTAAGTTGTGGTCTCTATTGGCCCACTCTGTACAAGGATGCAAGAGATTTAGTCAAGTGGTGTGATGAATGTCAAAGGGTCGGTGGAATCTCAAAGAAAAATAAAATGTCCCTCACCACCATTTTGGAGATTGATATTTTCGATGCATAGGGTATTGACTTCATGGGTCCTATTGTGAGTTTTTGTGGGAACACCTGTATCTTGGTCGCGGTTGATTATGTATCCAAATGGTTTGAGGCTATTGTTTTACCCAACAATGAGGCGAGAAGTGTGGTGGAGTTCTTGAAGAAGAATATTTTCACAAGGTTTGGTACTCCACGGGCTATCATAAGTAATGGGGGGTCACATTTCTGCAACAAGGCCTTTGATACCTTACTTACCAAGTATGGTGCCACTCATAAATTCACGAATCCCTATCATCCACAAGCAAGCGTTCAAGTGGAAGTCTCCAACCGGGAGATAAAGAGTATTTTATCTAAAACAGTGAATGCTAACCAGATGGATTGGTTCAAGAAACTTGATGATGTTTTATGGGCTTACCGGACGGTTTAAAAACACCTATCAGAATGTCTCCATACCGATTGGTGTTCGGAAAAGCTTGTCATCTTTCAGTGAAACTTGAGCACAAAGCCATGTGGGCTTTAAAGAGGTTGAATCTTGATTGGGATATCGCCGCTAACTTGAGGGTGGCACATTTGAACGAGTTGGATGAGTTCCGGTACCATGAATACACAAGTTCGTCCTTATACAAAGAGAAGATGAAATATCGTCATGACAAGTACATTTGGAACAAAGAGTTCAAAGAGCGTTGTTGTTCAATTCACGGTTGAGGATGTTTCCTGGGAAGTTAAAGTCTAAAGGGAGTGACCCGTTTGAAGTTGTGGGTGTGACACCCTTTGGTGCATTAGACTTGATTAATAAAAATGATGAGGTGTTTCGAGTCAATGGTCATCGGGTGAGCATTATTTGGGAATAGTTGGTGATGGACACGTTGTGGTTGTGATTCATTTCAAGTGATGGTAATTTGTGTTCTGCCGCAATGTTAAATCAGGCGCTTCTTGGGAGACAACACATGTTTCTTTTTCTTTTTCTTTTCTTCTTTTGTAGATAGATGTTATTATTTGTGCTAACTAGATTTGAAGTGTGTTGCAGGGATGAGTGTGCTTTACAAAAATTGTGCTTAGAAAATTGGCTAAGTAAGGAAAGAAGTGCGGACCACACAATTGTGATTGCTACATCAAAAGGGAACTGTGGCCGCACAATTGTAGTGCAGACCGCACAAATCGAAAAAGAAAAATGCAACCTCTTTGAAGATTGGGTTGTCATAGAAATGGCCAAAGTGCCACTGTACATCAAAATTTGCGGTCCACAACAGAAATCTGCGATCGCACCAATAATTCTGCGGACCGCAGATAAGCGAAGGCCTTTAAGCCCAAAGTAATAGAGTGCGGCCGAGAAAGGGAAAGACCTTTAAGCCCTAGTTAAGAGAGTGTGGACCGGAGCTCATCCCCTTGTACCTCTTAGTCAGACCGTCAATATAAATAGTAACCTTAGGGTCACTGTACCTTTATTCCCTCTCTGAGCACTAGAAATTCTAACATATTGAAATCGTCTGTTCAATCACCTGCCACACTAAATACACATATGTGATCACTCATTTGCACTGCTTTATATCTATTATGCTTCAATTACTCATAGAAATTTTTAATTTTTAGTTTAATTTATGACTTGTTAGGTAGTTTTAGGCCATTTGTCAATAAATTTCAGTTTTACTACCATGTGGGGTTTCAACTGTGTTGGGTCAACTGCTAATTGCTCTATGGTGAATGGGTGAATAATTTTCATGCTTAATTGTTAATACCATGTCAAATTTGTGCAATAAAATTGAAAACCCTAGAACGTCTGCTCGTAATTGTTTTGAAATCTGCGGCCGCACAAGTAACGATCCGCAGAAGTTGAGATTAAAGGTCATTGGTCAAGCATGATTCTACGGCTGCACTTGAAATAGTGCGGACCACAGAAATTTAACCCGGACGCAGAAAAGTGACAGCGATCGCAAAACAACATAATCTAAGTCATCGGAGAGTTGGCAATTTTGGGATATCAATGTGCGACCGCAATGATAAAAGTACGTACCGCACTCTAGTTTTGCAGTCGCAAATAATTGTGCGGACCACAGTTCCAGTTCTGTGGTCGTAAGATCATATTGTGCGGCTCGCAGAGCCCAGCTGTACAATCAAAGCCACCCGGGAGGTATCTACTCCGGGACGAGCCTTCCACATCACGTAGCATCTCCGAGGGGTCGAAGAGTTCAAGTTAGGCTTCAGAGCCATCCTCTACACCTTTACCTGAGGCTCCAGCGACTACAGTTGATGATATTTCTGGTGATGGCCGAGGGGAGATACTATAGTTTCCGGCCTTGAGAGGTTGAAGAAGAAAGAGGTTTGGGAGGATCGGTTCGTCACCTAGCTGCCTTCACTAGCTTCCATAAGTGGTGGTCGGTGAGATCGCTCACTCTTGAGCGACAATTCCAGCTGAAAGACCTTGACAAGTAAAATCCGGCAATTTTAAGACAGTTCCGAGAGTGGAACAGGTGGTCACCTAGAATGTAGTGGACACTTTAGAGTATCTGGTCCGTGAATTCTATGCCAATTTGGCACACATAAATAAACGAACCAAAGTGAGGAATCTGAAGGTGCGGTTTGCTAAGCACACACTGAACTCCTACTTGGGGCTTGAGGATGTTGAGCATGTGTAGTACTTGGAGAAGCTGTCAATGGGTGATGCAACTCTCCCATGGCTAGCTGAGATTCTTGAAGCCACGGGGCAACCACCACCATGGATCAGAACAGGGAATCTTATTCAGCGGAACTCCCTTTACTTCGAGGCAAAGGGATGGCAAACTTTTTTATGTAGCATACTAGCCCCGTGCTAGAATAAAACAAACCTTCCTATTCCACAGGCAGTTCTTGTTGCCTCTATTATGGTCGGGTACCCGATCAATGTGGGTGCTATGATGTCGGCCAACATATCTGGGGTTGCCAGGCAAGCTAACACCTCCTACCTGTATCCCAACACCATCACTAAGTACCTTATAGATGCACGGGTGGAGTCGAAAGATTTTGATACGAAGGTTCGGGCGAATAAGCCCTTCTCATGGTATTCTCTGATGGATACACGCAACCCTAAGAGAAAGGGTCATCCTACTACCACCATTGGCTAGTCTGATGAGCCACCGGTGATACCTGCACAGACATCCAATATGCCATCCACTTCAGCAGAGCCTTCAGCCGGTGCAACTGCCATGCCCTCCCCTTCAGCCTCAGTGCCTTCCACCTCGGCTTTGAAGCCGATGCCTATGCCTACTACTCCACTTTCTACGCTGCGAGTCTCCCAGACACCGCCGAGCCTCAACAACTGGATGCAGACAACCACTGCAAAGCTATCTGACATATTTAGTGTTGTTGCAACACAATCATCCGTTCCGCCACCACAAATTTCCCTAATAGTAGAGGAGACTTTGAAGAAGCTCTTGGAGAACCAGACCACCATAATGAACACTCTGGTACATCATGGGGAAGTGATTGAGGAGCTGGGGAAGGAAGTAAAGAAAATGAGAAAATCCCAGGCTTCCAAGAAGTCCGTTGACAAGCTCTGAAAAGAGGTGGCCAAGGTCGCAACAGCTGGAGATCTTCCATTTGACATGTTGATAGATCCAGCTCTTTCAGCACCAGCAACACCAGTAGCACCATCAGTTCCAGTGGCAGCAGCTGGCCAGTCTAAGGAGCCAGACTTGGTTGCCGACACTACTGAGGCGGTGCGCTAGATGTTCACCAAACTAGCCATTCCTATAGTCGAGGATGATGAGATCCAATTAGAGGAGATTGAGGGCGGTGATGCTGCTATGGACACATATATGTCCAAGGAGACCCAGGGAGTCTTCTTCACTCTTACCCTTCCTTTACTCTTGTTTTGTTAAGCATTAGGGATGATTCAGAGAAATTTGGACTGTAATTAACTTAATACTATTTTCTTCTTTTTTCTTACTATGTTTATATTCTCTCTACTCTCTTATTATGTATATTCGTTACGCTTTCAGTAGTTTTGATTTGTAGCCTTTATTTTGTTTTCTTATTAGTGAGTGTTTAATTTGGTAGCTTCTTTTAATTTTGTAGTTCCTTATTTATTTATTAGGTTTTTTTTTATGTTTTATTGGATAATAAGCCTTTGTGTGAATCGGGTGACTATTCCCAACGATGGATAACGTAACAACCTTCTAAGGGATTGAGTCCGTCTTTGGTGTCTAGATAGTAATAATAGTAGTAATGAATAAAAAGACCTAATTGAGTCATGCTCATAGAGGCAAACATGCTTCACTTGGTACCAACAAACTGAACTACATGCTTATGATTAAAAATAAGGTTTTTGGAAAGAAATTCTAGTTAGTGACCTTGTGACTCTTGTGTTGACTTAGACAATCATCGAGTGGTTTAATCGAACCACAGTGATTTTGAATCTTGAATATGGTTGTTGTGGACCTTTGACTCTATCCTCTTTAACAATCCAGCTGTCTGAGAGGTGAGATATTTTTGTTGCAAGTCCAAGTACCCGTGCAAATGGTCTAGAACTTGCCCCGAATGTGTTTCAAGGTGAACTCTTAAGTTTTGCTAGGCTTAAGAAGTGATTGTAGGTTCTCCTTGACCCACTTGAGGTTTTCCATTGCCCACCAATTTTCCCTAATCAACCCATTTGAGCCTCAAACCTTTCCCATTTGATAACCATGTTACAAGCCTTTACCATTTTTCTCATGACCCTCTCTTGGCACCCGAGCATTCCTTAACACTCTTATGAAACGATTGACTAAAAATGTAAGTTTTGGGGGGAGACGAGGAAGTTGAAATAGGTATCAAGGCAAAAAAAAAGAATAGAAATTATGAGAAAGAAAGTCAAGAAAAGGAAAGAACAAAAATAAAAATGCAAAAAGAAAATGAATAAGTTGAAGAGTTGAAGGGATTCAAAGAATTCAAGAAGTCAGAGAAGGAATCATAAAAGAAATAGCTTTCGACTAAAGACGCAGACGATGAGCAAAAGTGATGAAAAGCATGGAGAAACTAAAGAGGGAGAAAATGAATGTCATGATCAAGAAAGAGTGATCTTAATTCTCTCTAGTTCCTCCAAGGAAAATAAAATGCCTTAAAGAATTGGCAAAGCATGAGCCGAGAACAGGAAAAATGGAGTGCTTAAGAAAAGGTGAATCGACTCAACCATAGTGTATCCAGCCTTATTCCAAACGCCTGCATTACATCCCGAAAAAATCCCTACATGATTTCATGTCGAGTAAACTTACATTAGTGACGATCTACATGAGAGGCAAGCCTATGGTACTTAAAGTCATACTTGAGACATTCTTTTGAGAGAGATGAGTGAACCTTGCGCAAATCTTTGGATTGAGTGCTAAAATTCTTAAGCGAGATAGGCAAACAGAGGGTAGAGGAGGAGGAGTTTTTTATAACAACACGATAGAGGATTCAAGAATTACTAAAGAAAAAGAACAAGAAAATCAAGAAACGTGCAGAAGCTAAAGAAAATAAGGAAACACAAAAGAAGATAGAAATTAAAGATAGAATGAATTCAAGAATTCAAGAAGTCTATTCTTGAAGTTGTATCCTAACAACAAAAATTAGTTAACGAAGAACTAATCGCCTTTAGAGACTTAAAAACAAGAGATAGATTGTGAAATCCGACCCTTTAAAATAACAAGAACAACAATAAGTCTAAACTTATCACCTTTCTTGAGTACCTAGAAGTGATCTAAGATTTTGAAAATGGTTTAATCTTACCAACTTAAGTTGAGTTTTGAAGGTTGAAGAATAAATCAAAGAGTATCCACACACAAGAGTGCAAAAAAAATCTCACAATGTTTATTGATATTATCTATAATAATATATGTCTAAAAATAAAAAAGACACCCTTTATATAGGTAGGAGTGGCCACGAAATTAAGGCAAAAATAACAAGGAAATAAAGTCCTAAACTCTTTTGGACAACAAGTCCAACTACCTTAGGAAAAGGAAAATACTAGGAAGTAAAAACCAAGTCATTCCAAAAATCTTAGTAAAGGGAAAACATAACTTTAAATAACTAGGAAAGCAATAAATATAGTCCAGAATATATGGAAATACCAAACCAATCTTGGATAGAATCTTGGAAATCTTGAAGGAAATTAGCAAACAACTTGGCACAACCTTGCAGTCAACATCTAGCACGCCTTTTGTACACTTCTTGGACATCAAGTAAGTCTTTTTATGTTGTAAAACGTGTCGTTATGTAGGACTTCATGGTCGGCACGTTTGGACACATTTTAGGTTCCAAATTGGTCCAACAGTGGCCTGATTTGGACCTTCTTCAGAGGATGTTTCTTGCTCTACAAAATAATTATAACATCTAGATAACTCATTATCATTTATCCTTAAGCTCTTCCTCCCAACTAACAACTTCTTTGATCGCTCCTGAAGTCCAATGAACTTGTTTTTCAACTTTTTAGCTTGAGATCTTGTTAAACGCCCTCTTTGAGATTCCAAAGCTTCATCCTTGTCCTTGAATAGATTTGAGATTCCTAGGATGCTATCAGTTTGGGATCCACAATGATGAATAAAGTCAACTCTTGATGCTCAAGCATCACATTACAACTATATGTGCATAAAATTTTATCTTGTCTCCTTGTTGATAACACATAAGTAGTATGGCAATCGTTGATCCCAATTGATGTGTGAATGACTCACTTTTGATTGGTTGGAATGGACCTTAACGTGTGGAGGTGTGAACTATTTTATTTACTTGAGGACAAGCAAAATCTTAAGTTTGGGGGAGTTGATAAGTGGGGATTTTAACTACTTATTAGCGCCTTTTAGCTTTTGTTTTAGTCTAAAAGCATTTAATTGTGTTCCCGAAAACTGATGAAATGGGCTTAATTACAGGAATATTGGAAGATGAACTCCCGAGATGAAATCCGACTCAAGAAGGAGTAGTCTGAACTCAAGGACATAAAAGACAGAGAAGCTCAGAAGTGCCGACCGCAAAATATCATCTGCGGACGCAGATTATGAAGGAAAGGTTAGCAGAATTTTGTGCAAAGTGTGGTCCGCACATGAAATGTGCGGTCGCAAAAGCTAGGCCAGGAGCAAAGTTCAGAGAATGTGCATTCCATATCCATCAGAAGTGCGGACCGCACAAGTATTGTGCTGCCGCAGAAGAAGATCTATGAGACCGCAAATGTAAAAATACAGACTGCAAATGTAAAAGTGTGGACTGCAGATGAGCAAAGGGCGGCCACACATGTAAAAGTGCAGACCGCAAAAAGAGTGCCTTGCGACCGCAGAATTCCATTCCGGACAAGTTGAATAATTATGTAGATCGCAAATAGAATTGTGCGCCCACAAAACCTCTCGAAGGGCATTTTTGTCCAAAATTTCTAGCGCTGTATAAATAGACGAGTTTCATAAATTTTGGTTAACTTTTGACATCATCAGCTACAACAGCCGTTTTTCTTTGCTTCTTTTAGTAGTTTTTCATATTTTGGGATATTTTAACATAGATTCTATCATTTTAATTTTGCAATAGGAGTTTAATTAGTATTTCTTCTTCTATTTCTTCAATTTCAAGCATGAGTAGCTAGATGTGTACTAGGGTTGTGACTCAACCCTAGTGTGTAAACCTTATGGTTTATTAAGTTTATGCGTGTTTATGAATGGGTGTGTGTTATTTATCTTGGTTTATGCTTTATTTGTGGAATTAGTAGTTGCAAACATTAATTCATGCCTATTTGACTTAGTCTCTTCTTGAGAAAGATAGGTCTAGTCTAGGGTAACTTAGATAACAAGGAATTGAGTCAGTTGAGAAATTGATTAACCCAATTAAAGGGTTCAACCTAAAGATAGTAACAATCCGACTTGAGCTCTTATCAATTGCTTTGGTATATACCCATTTGGTCTTGAGAAATCCAAATTGGGAAAAATCACTATCTGACCGAGAGATATTGAATGGGCAACATAGTGTTGTGAATTATAATACACCCTAGTTAATAAAACAAGAGTAAAAGTCTTTATCCCATTAGACAAACACCTAGGTTATGGTCACAACCCTAAGGCTTTTTATATCATTTGAAAACACTCGAAAACAACCTTCTCTAGCTTTAAATATGTAGATTTGCAATTGTCTTTCTTAATTTTATAAGTAAAATCAAAACCCTGTTTGTGGAAGTGCAATCTAGAAATTTCATTCACTTATCAGAAATATATACTACTAACTCCCTATATAACTCCCTGAGGAAATCGAACCCGAATCTTGTTGGGTATTACTATTGCAATCGACCGTTACATATCCTTGATTTGAGGTGTGAATTGGACGAGATCATAGCCGCATGCCGGATTCATGCTACCTTTTGTTCATGGTAGCTTATGATTTCATTTTCTGTTATGTAACTTTCAAATAGATTTTGTATTTATGAATTTCACTAGCTTTGTAAATCTAAATCATAGTGGCTTATGACATGTACTACTAGTCCTCGGATAATTATAATGAACTTTGATGAAATTTTTTTAATATATTGATGATTTCTCATTGTAATAGTAACCTATCACGATTTTGTGGGGTTTTGGATCGTGATAAGTTGGTATCACAGCTCTAGGTTCATAGATTCAACGAGTCATGAGCAAGTGTTCGGTAGAGCCATGCGGATCGGTATGATGGCATCCATCTTATCTTCGAGAGGCTACAAGACATTTAGGAAACTTCCTATCATTCTTTCCTTATCGTGCCACCTTGTTTTAGCTTAAAACCTATATCTTTGATTTCTTCTTACTCACTCGTATGTGATGTTGCGAACTCGATATTAGCTAATCACTGAAGATTTGTTGATCATCGTCTTGATGTGTTGTCTAGGTGTAGATGTGGATTTATCAGTAGATCATTCAATTTTTCATTTGTGGGATGAAGCAAATTCTTGTACCTAGTTGATGAGTAAGGACTCGAACGAATTAATTAGTTGCCTAGATGTTGTGACCGTGGTAGGTTCATGGGAAGATGTCGATTCGAGGCTAGCAGGTGGGTTATCTCTTGCGAGAATATTTGAGGTTGTACGGTTTGTATGAGGCTTCTATTCAGCAAAATGCATATAATACCATTTTGGAGGGCTTGAGGAAGTTCGTGCAACTGTCAAAAGGATGAGTATACACTTGGTAGAGTCCTTTGAGTGTTTTATGACTAGAGTCACATGAGTTTATGAAATATTCAACTGATTAACTGTGCGAGATCGGGGAAACAACGAAGGAAGGTGTTGTGGGTTACAGATGATGTGTTCTATTCCTTTAAGCCAAGTGGGGGAGTCTTCTACTGACGATCAGATTGCATGGTCATGTGTTATATTAGTCCTTGGACTAAGCAACACTTGTGGATTAGCTTTGACTTGAAAAGGATGATTTCGAGGATGATTTTGAGCGAGGGATCGGTTGGATGTATGATTTACTACACCTTATGGAGAGTTCATGGGATGATTCATGTTGTGATGCTCATTTTGGAGGTAGTGCGTAAGGAAAAGAAATCACTTGGATGCTTCTTCTAAATATTCATGTGCTGGTGGAGCGCGGGTTTTTCGGTGCATATTGGTTGCGCATTGGGGATTAGAGGAAGGTGAATGACCTTCAAGAGGTTCCAACGGGCTTAGGACTTATATGTGGTATTTAGGGATTTTTGGATTTGCGTGTGAATAAGACTTGGAGCTTGCATTGGATGGTGCCGAGACTTGCGGTATTTATATATCATTATGGATTCTACATTATGGTATTATAAAGGTGAAAGAAACGACTTCAGATTCATTAAAGGGTTCTTCAGTGCATACATTTTCATGTTTATGTACTCTTGCTTTTAGCAGTCTACGGACTTGGTTGATTCAGAGGGATTTAGTTCTAAATATTTGAGTATGTGCAAATGGGGTTTGAAGAGTTTGTGGTGGTTTGGACATAATTTGCGATTGATGTACTCTACAGACAAAGGGTGTTCCTTACGTGTTGGATTTTGTTCTACGAGTTTGAGTTAGTGGAAGGTTTTCGGATGATGGGATGTCTATACTACTTGTGATTTAGAGTTAAGAATTATAATTGGATCCTCTTATTTTCATATGACAATATGATAGAGGTGGTACACCGTGTGGTTTGAGATTTTATGGCCAAGGTTGACGCTCGATTTTGAATTGAAGGTCATGAGTTCTAGGCGGCATGGGAGATTTTAAATGTTTAAGGGGATGTACCATTATCTTGTATCGCTTGATAAGGGTGTGCATATTAGGAGAAACATTGTGTTTTGACTTGCGGATGCTTGCCTAGTATTACGATAATTTCCTGGTTGTTGGCTGTTGAGGTTCCGATTGCTCTAGGTGGTGCAGAAGATTTATGGGAGTACTTCCTGGGAAATGATTGTGTATAAATGGTATGTCAGCCATTTGAGGGGTGGAGTTGGGATCAGATATGAAAATTCTTGTATTTTTGAGGTTTAAAGACAAGATGTTCTCAGGGTAGGCTATTCCTTGGTTGTGTATTGTGAAGATATATTAAGAGCTAGACGACTAACTATTTATGTTACAAATATGTTACTATGTACTTGTGGAAGTTTATTTACCTATTCTATGCTGATATTCTATGATGATCTTAATTGTTTTGGGGCTTTGTTAGTAGGCATATTTGGAATGTGTTACTCTATATCGGATCAGGTTTATTTACTCAGCACAAAATTTGTTGAGGTGCATCATCGTTTAGAGTTGATATTATCCATGTCATGATATGTTTCATGTGTTACTCGCTTATGCTATGATGGGTTGTGAGACTAATTGACTATTGACACACATGATGTGGTTTTATTCAGGCCTTGTGGCAAGAGTCAAGCGAGATGGCTCTTGGGGTGTTGAGTTGCTTATTACGCGTTGGTTATGGTTTCTTATCTCTGGTATGTTGTGCTATGCATTTCTCCATGGTTATGGTCATGCACTTCACGTGTTTGTTGTTGATATGCATGTGGTTGTTGGTGGTGAGCATTAAGGCTTGATCAGTATTCCATGTGGATCGGTATGTTTAGATGAGGGTACGTGCTGTAGCGGGGTCATTGTAGGATGAGCTTCTTTGTGGTTGTTTCTTGTGTTTTGCTCCCTTATAGGGTGGATTCATAGTATGGTGTCCTTGGGGTTGTAGCTGTAGGACTTGCCGAATAGTTCTCTGATTTGGTTCTCCTCCCATCTTTGGTAATATTCGAGTTATTGATTGTTGGGTGATGATTGCGTTATATGTGGATCTAGGTGGATTTCAATATGGCTTGTCGATCGAATAACTTGTATTGGGTGAGATAAGATCATTGGACATGGAATTAGTACAATAGAATTGGGATAAGGCATGTTTGGATAAGAATGTCATGAATCAGCTTAGAGTTGGGCAATGATGTTTATTGGGTGAGAGAACCCCATGACTTATTGATGTGGTAGGTAGTTATGAGTTTCTACATGTTTTCTACATCATTATCAATGTTATGAAGGTTTGGAACAAGGTTTTATATGATATGAGTTTTGTTACCGGTGCCGAGTTTAGTAATGAGAAGCTATTGTGGTTAGAGATATTGCTATGGGTACATGGATTATGTGGTACATCATGTGGTTTGATATTGGCATTGTATTCACGACTTTATGTAGGTTGTTGAGATTGATACAATGTATATATACAAGTACCTAATCTTATAAGAAATTCCAGATGTCGGAGATTGGGTTCTAAGGTTTATGGACTAAGGAGAAGGGATCTTCAGTTAGGTTGTAGTGATGGGCCTATATGGATTGAGATGGCATGGGATCAGCCAAGGGTATTGATGCGAGACTAAATTGCATAGTTTAACATGTGATATACCTTACATTTTATGCGCATTAATGATAAAATTACACTTGTTATGTGCTTAATGGAGTTTATTTCATGTGTAGGTGAAGTGGAGATGGAAACGGAGCTAAAAGGATGCAAATACGTCGAAAAATACGCGAAAGGAGACACCCGGGCGACAG